>VXAA01000908.1:519553-552522 GCA_013399115.1 Anseranas semipalmata
CTATCCTATCCTATCCTATCCTATCCTATCCTATCCTATCCTATCCTATCCTATCCTATTCTTCCATCCTGGAAACATTTATCACTAGTAAGTAGTTAAGTGATGATATACTTGTGTGATTACTGTATTTGAAGATGACGGATATAAACAGGAAAAGTGCAAGTGTTGTTCATGCTGGGGTAATTCCATATTCTGTATCTGAGACCTTGATTCTCCCACTGTATGGAGCAATGAAGTCTCTTATTGCCTTTGGTTTGGCCAGTTGGGACTTTCAGCTTTGGTCCATTATAATTTCTGCTGCAGTCGATCTACTTTAATGTTATTTAATCATGGATGCTCCTGTGATGTTTACAAAAATGAATGGGTATTGCAGTGTGCAGTGCTTCTCAGTGTCTGCCTTTGGCAGGAAGGAGTTGATCTGATGTGTTGCCTGTTCATAGATCTTCCTTTAAAAAGTTATCAAATGAAGGGAAAGCAGGCTGCCCATGCTCTTTAGAATTAACATCCCTATGTTGCTTCTAGACATTTATTGCACAGGAGGTTTATAACATTTTTTGAATTTCAAGTGTATCCAATTTTAGATAACATAGATTCATTCTACTCCTGAATTCTTGCAAATGTCATTATTAATAACTTTGCAGTAAGTCTCTGATATGCATGAACACATTTATCATTTTGCAGTACTCCACCTCCATTCACAACAACCTCACAACTGCAGAAACAACGCACAATGTTGTTTTCAAAATTTTCCTGCCACTTCAGATACAGTCTGTTTCTAGATTACCACCTCTGACTAGACTGATTGAGTACTTGACAATTTCTCTTAAATGATCCAAAACTTTTTTTTTCCAGAATCATATTGGTTAACATAGAATTTCTGTCAGGAAAAAAAAAATCTAGTTCGGGATAGTATTGTGAAGTATATAGAGGAAAGGTAAGTTGGAGGATAATGGCTGAGTGGTTAAGTTACTCAGCTGACATACAAGAAACTCAATTTGAAGCATATGCACTAATCTGCCATTTTGCTTTCACAACACATTGAAGAGAGCTCGATTTCATTCCTTGTTGGCATTAGAAGTGAACTTCTGAAGCTTCGATTTTCTTTTTTATTTTTCTTTCATGAGTCAATTTTCTTGTTTTCCAAACAGCTCAGTCTATGATAAGCTACTGAGCTTTTCTAGTTCTGGTACAAGATGGTTTGGTTGTACATTTCAGTCTGAGATACAGATTATGAATATTCTTCACATATGTGCAGTGTAATTTCTTCTGGAGCACAATGGCAATAACTGGCATGTAATGGAGGCAATAAGGATCAAAGCCACCTGGATATCCACTTATACTGGCAGAAATAATGGAGTGGCTTTTGCAAGAGCCTTTTCAAATCACTAGCTAGGAAATTGATTTTAATGATGGCTCTCCATTTTGCCAGACATGTCAGTATCAAAGATATATTGTGCTGATGCCTGGCCAGTCTTTTTCTACATACTGATACCAATAAGTGAGGTGGAATCACCTTTTTAGATTGGTATTAGTTGTATATATCTTGTATGTTGCATATAAAGCAAGTAGTTTGTAGGTTAAAGGCCTCTTAACTGGTGTCTTGCCTTTTGCCTCCTTTTGCACGGGGACACTGATTCTGGACAGAATTCCTGGAAGGACAAGCTCTGCTCAGCCCAAAAAGGTAGGCAGAAAGCAAACGGATGGCAGATAACATTCAAGAGATTGAAGAGCTCTTCTGGGAAATGATGGAACTCCTGCACTGTGAATATTGCATTCTCTTGGTAACTCTCTGTGATAAAAGATAGAGCAGATAGAAGAAGATTCCACAGGCTGGTGATGAAAATGATGAGGCTTCTGTGTGAGGAAAGATTAGAAAGATGAAGACCATTTTATTCAAAGATGAGATAAATCAGAGTGGATATTTTGGTGTTCTTGAAACAGCCGATTTTATAGAGCAGCTATTAGCTCTTTCCCATAGTATAACAAAAAGAGGTGATGTGCTTTGCACTTTACTTTATGAGCAGTTTTTGCCAGTTTGTAGATATGATTCTATCTGAAGGGCAAGATATGCCAAGTGAGACAGACAGATAAGTAGTTCAGGAGTCCAATGTTCTTCTTAAATCTGTGTCTGAAAGTGCTATGAGAAAGACAAGTCTGCTGGGAAAATGAATGAGGAACAGCAATACTATATTGTACCCATGTTCTTTTTACATTAAGGCATCCAGAACTACAGTGTGAGAAGTTAACCCTAGGGACTGTAAAAACCTTTTAAGATGATGATGGAGACTCTATTAATATTCTGCACAATGTTATTCAGATTATAATTCTTTTTTTTTCTTTTTTTTTCTTTTAATCTCTCTGTTAGATTAAAAGACTTTAAAAATATTTTTTCTTTTCAATATACAGGATGATTAGAGAAAATGAACTCCTCTTCGATAGCTATGTAATCGTTTGTTGTCATTCAGATATGAATTTGATTCAGCTGAGTGATTTTTAAAGAACATGTGCATGAATTCCAAAGTGAAATGTATTTCTGCAAACTGATCTAACAAATACTTTTATTTTGTTAATTGGAGAAGGGGAGAAAAAGTGATGAGAAAAAAGCCTGGCAGCTTGTTGAAAATCACAAGTGATCGTACACTGGTTTGATTTAATTGTAGCATCTGCAAACTTTTTTCATTAAAACTTTTCAGAAAGAAAGTAGTGGTCTGAAAGAGTTGAATGCATTGTGTATCTCATTAGTTAATACTGTATGGCAGAAGAATGAAATGAAAAGAGAGCAAGCTGAAACCAAGGAAAGAAAAAGTCTTAAGCAAGAAGAAAAGGAAAAATGCATGTATTTGAAGGTTTAACTCATTTTTCTGATGGACAGTAAATTTCTGAATGTTTCAGATGAATTAATTTCAGATGATTGGATCATATTATAAAATGTTGAGAAGTTTCAGACTTAGTCACTCTTTCCAGAAAATGACCACAGAAATAACTTGTTACGTTTCTAATACATTTTAGCTTTGAATCAGACTAAGTTCCTCTCACTCAGGCTACCTGGTGCCTTAATACTTGGGAAGTCCTAATGCTATGAACAGAGCTTCACACAGAGTGGGGTATTATACACCCACAGCAGAATGGTGGAACCTAATCCCTGCCTTTTACTAAAATATGAATTGTCTTCTATTTAGAGTTTTGATGCTTAATTTCATTACAGACTCATTGCCTCCATTCTAAATGATGTCATGGCCCAGATTTGGGGAAGAGAAGGGAAATTGTTGTTCAATGTATTTTAGGGATAAACTGTCATTAGATGCTTATAATCACATTGTACTGGCTTTGAAGGGAGGCTTATGAAGACAAATTTTGTACAGTGAATAGTTGATGGGTATGCAGATGGTTTATTAATTTCCTACTTTGGGAATTTTCAAATGAAATAACTTTACCTAACGAATAGTCCCAATGAGTTGGAGAGGGGTGACTGCTAAACTGGAAGTTAAATGTCTAAGTGATATTTTAGTGTACTAGTCTATACAGAATACTGTAGGTAAGTGCAATATTAAAGGTGCATGTAGTATCAGACTGAATCTGGAGGGAGGGGTAGTATATTTTATTGGATCAAAATGTGACAGAAAATGGAGAAGCCTTTAGGCAAACAAGCCTGCCTTCAGGTACATATCTCTATGGCCCTGTAGCTCTTCCTCCATCTACCACAGTTGCAAAAGCATTAGTTCCACAATTTGGAGTAATAAGGTAAGAGAGTGGTAAACCACTTCTTGGCATGGAAATAGTCACTGGGTAAAGCAGCAGGGGTCGGAGTCACTGATTAATCTCTCCAGCTAGCGTTATTAACGTTCCAAATGTCACTCCTTATTCATTTCACCCACTTGAGTCTGTCACGTCCTTTTGTGCCGACGATTCTGAGAGCAAGTTTGACATATAGTGTATGATAACAGATGGGCAGCTAAAGTAGCTGACTGGGAAAACATTTTAGCCTTCTGTGAGGGACATGGATTCTTTACCTCCAAATATTGTTTTTTCATTCCATAATTGCCCACATGTTGTAGGGAACCCACCTAAATTAAACTGTCTAGGGAAAGTGTACGTGGTTGAGAGGATTGGGTAGAGGTCTGGGATTTCCAGCGGTAGAGGTCTGGGATTTCCAGCTTTGCAACTCTATGAAAAGCTCAGCTGTCACCTATGAACTGAACCTGTTCAACTGTTCTCATCTCCATCTGAAAACTGGAGATGGATTGTTGCTAAGTAAACTCAGTATTTGTTTGTAGGGAACGACCTATTGTGAAGCACGTGTGGCACAAGACCTGTAGTTGCAATTTTCACACTTCCACTGTTGAGAACTTGTCAGGCTAAGACTGATTTTGTCTCAAATGCTGAAATTTTAATAAGTTAACTTTTCAGTGTTTCAAAATAAAGAATTGTTAAAATGGCTTTTTAAAGTGTATACTGGACAATATATATATATATATATATATTTTTTTTTTGAACTTCCATAAACTTTGTGGGGAGAAAATATGAGAATGTTGGGAGAAAAAGGGAAAAAGAAATAAATTAGCTTAGGTCAGTTTTACAAAACATGTATATGACTCATTTTAGGATTGATTGAAACCTCTACGCTCAACATCCAGATTGTGCTCTGTCGTGCTAGAGGCTGTTTACAAATGGTGCTCTAAAGTCTGTCCAGCTTGTCCAGCAATACCACAGTTGGATAAGACAAATGAGAGACTAGCTGAGGAAAAGGGGGGAAAAAGGGAAATAGAAATGTTTGGCTGTATGCAGTTTTCAGGCCATTCAGTGTACTTGCTGTCTGTATAGATGTTGCAGTTTCATGTTAATGCTCAGTAAGGTGAAATCTGGACACACATCATATCTCATTCTTCAGATTTTGCATCTTGACTGGAGATGAATTGATTCATGTGGGCTAAAGAATAGTGTTTTATGGCCTAAACATCCATTTGGGGAGATTTATACAAATGGATATCTGCTGTTGACTATCTTTAAGAGGAATTTTGGATAGATCTGAACATTGACCTGTATTAGAATGGCAGTTCTTATTTTCCTTTGTGGTAAAAAAGCAAATTGGGTGAGTGAGGACTTCTTTTATACCATTAAACAATTGTAGTTTATAATGAGTTGTAAAGGGAAAGTTTAATTCTTCTCATGCAATAAAGTAGCTCTTATATGCTTGGGATCAATTAGGAGATAAAAGGTGATGCTTAGAAAAGATATTTTTATCTAAAGGCCCAACATTACTTTAGTAGTTTGAATCCGCGTGAGTTAATATCACATAGATCTGCACTACATGTTATTTGTCCATTTTTATAGAAAATCTCTTAGTGCTGCTATATGGCTTTTGAGTTTCCCTCTTTTTAGATGCTTGACTATGGGGCCACATAAACCTCAACCATTTGCACTGAAAATAGATCTCCCTAACTGCCAAGGTGAATCTCTCTCTCTCTCTGTGTCTTTCTCTCTCCGTGTCTCTCTCTCTGTGTCTCTCTCTCTCTCTTTCTTTCTTTCTTTTTTCCTTTCTTTTGGTTTTTGTTTGCTCTACATGGATGAGTTGATTTAAAACAGAGTAATAGAAAGGCAGAGTTTGCATTTAAAAACAGTTCTCTTCCCACAGATGTACCAATTCTCTTTTGCAGCTAGCTATGTTAAGCTAACTGTTTAAGCAGTTGCTTTTGGCCAGTATAAAGAAGTGTAGGGGCAGATTGAAGCTATTGATGACAATGTGCATAGTGCTTTGTAACTCTTGTGAAGTTTGCACATTTTGAGAATTGCCACCAATATAGTTTTAAGTTGCCTGCGCTATTTTAAAGGTGGTTTATGGATGCATCTTTTAGTCATACAACTTCTGTTGAGATTCCATTTGTCTTACAGAGGTAATATTCTTTCTTTGTTATTAATAGCAATGTAAGGGTAGGGCTAGCTGAATTTTGTGTTTTAGTCTAGAAAACTGGGTTTGGGGATAATTATTTTTCACAAAAATGCCAATTTGCTGTGGAAATTAAAAAAAATATTCCCAAATATTTAGGCCAAAATGTTCTTTTCATTTGATATCCAAGATTTCCAAATTTGGACAGGTTTTCGATATTCTTAGAGCTGCTCTTTGGTGTTTTTAATTCAGTAGTGCTTGGAGGTCCCAATTAAAATCAGGGATGCACAGTGCCAGAACGCTGACAACGCTTGCCAACGTGTGCTGGTCCCTTCCTGATGAGTTTACAATAAAGTCTCATCCTACAAAGCCAGCTTTTCTTCTCACTCTTATTACAGCATTATATCTCATGAAAACAGTCATTTTAAAAGCCTGAATGCCATAAAAATTGAACATATTTGACCTAGGCAGAGTAAAAAGAGAACTTTTTTTTTTTTTTTTTTTTTAAGTTTTATGTAGGTTACAACTCTTAATTTCTGTGAATTCCTTTCATTTCTACCTTACTTTCACTTCCTATTTGAAGATAGGGACTTCCACAGGTATTACTTGATAAGCATTCTAGCTATAATAAAGTTGCAGTGCCATCAATTCATTACATTATCAAAAGGCCAATTGCGTAATGTACTTGAATTGGAACTTGCTTCAGGCACAGTAAGAAAGCAACTAACTCCGTGATGAATGGCACTTAAAGTTGAAATTGAATATGCTGCTCTTGAAAGGTATATTGGCATTTGCTTTTTGCTTTAACTGCAGAATTGTTTCATGAAGAAAAGACTGAGAGCCTAATAACAATTGGGCTTGCTTTGCATAAGATTGTCTTATCTGTGCTATAAATCTTTGCCAGTATCAGATTCACAGGACACAAAGCTCACAGACTCCTCAAAGCTTGTTTGTGAAAATGCCAAACTTTGAGATTCTGAAATGAGGCTGGCACTAAAAGATGCTAAATAAGCTTTTTCATTTTTGGTATTATTGAAAAATACCTTCTTGTCCCTACCCCCTCTCTTTAGGAATCATGCACGCAGAAGGTAGTTGCAAGATGTATTGGAAAATGAATATAGTTTATTTTCATGCTTTTCTTGTCCATTAAAATACTGCATTTTCTGGGGGGGCAGTGTGGTCTGGGTAAATACGGCATAGAGCTAAGAGCCATAAGGTTTGAGTTTCACTTTTCTGTCTCAAACGTGTTCTCGGTTCATTGCAAGACTCTAAAGATCGGTATTAACAGAATATATCACCTAAATATTTGGATATATAGATAAACTTTAATTATTATTTTTTATTGCTTTGCTGAGCAATAGAGTGAATACTGATGTGAGAAATTTAAGGCTCTACAGTTGAAAACATGGATCACAGCACCATTCACCTAGGACCCTCAAAGACTTCTTGAACTTCAAAAACTCCTTGAAAGGGAGGTAATTTACTTTTTATGTTTGTCTTTGATCTGGAACAGTGAAATTTTGTATTTATTTTTTTTTCTTGATACTGTTGCATTCAAACAGGCATGTTCTTGTCAGTACTTACTATAAAGGAATCTATATCAACCTTCTGGAGCTCGAGAATGCTTTCTGCCACCTAGCTCTGGGTGTGTTTTGTGGCTAGGTCCTGTTTCACGTTAAGATAAGACTTGCATACCATTCTTCCCATTGTGCCTGGCTTTCCATGCAAAGGGCACTCCGGCCTGGGCCAGGAAGTGTTTCCTACCAGCTATGGTGTGCATCAGTCTGGCATTGTATGAGAACTCGTAACAGTTCTAATCTGAGTTTCTCCAGTTGATTAGATCCATGTGTTCTCTACCTCCTGCTCCTGAATTTTGATGCCGGGGCAGTTGCACACATTAGCAAAACCAAGACTAGCAAAAAGGTACCGAAGCAGGTCAGTAGCATCATCATTCCTGTCACTCCTTCAAATAATAGCCATTACATGTACCACAAGAAAAGCATGCCTTTGGAGATAACATTTCTGTAGTTTTTCAGACATCTAGTTTACCTTTCATTTAGGACCAGTGTTTGGTATGCTTACTTAGATATGTAGGCAAATTTCTCCTTTCCCATGCTGAGAAGTAACTATTATAAGATTTGTAATGAGTATCTCATTTCTAATGAATAGCTTGTTGTTCAGTGCAGCTGTGAGCCTTTGTTATTAATAGCTGTTGTAGAGCAGTTTATAGAGCAGTTTGTGATTTGTTTAGATCACTGGTTATGTGAAATCATTCTTGAAGTATGTATGAATACCTAATGTTCATAGACTTTTTATTGTACGTTTGATATCTTCACTGATTATAAACTTGTATGTCTTGTTGGAACTTTCAGAAGTGGATTGTCTCAAGGCCCCAGTACCTTCAGTGATGTGGTTCTGAGAGAGATCCCTGGGAAAGATAAAGATTTTAGCACCTGCTTGTGGAAAAAATCCCCAAAATACAAGTCTCAGAAATCTTAAAACCTAAAGCAAAGGTTTTAAAAAGAAATGAGAATATTTCTGCAAAACTGTAGTGGATGGTGCCATAAAACACATGCATGACTTTTGATGGGTGGAAAGTATCCCAGCCAGTTGGTCCCATTTGGATCCTGGCCATGTAAGGGTGATTTTGGGTGGAAAGGGCTCTAGGCAATGTTAGCATGGAGGTCTCTGGCTGCAGTTTTGGATAAGTCTTTGTGCTGGAGAGTGGCAGGAGGGAGGTTGTCTCATCCATTGTGTCTGACATTTGCATGGGTGGGTCTCCAAGCCACTAGCAGATGGGACTGCCTTGTCCTGGGAAGGTGTCATTACAGGGGCAGCTTTCTTCATAGGTACTCTTTCCTCCTCCTCCTCCTATCTCTCAAGCTGGGCTGCCTTGTTTTACTGGTCTTCTCTGCACCCATGCAGAGATTTATGTCTGCATCGGAAAGTGGCAGAGTGAGTTTCTACCCTTCACCACCTTTGACAGGGTGCGCAGAACAATCCTTTAAGAATGCAGTGTGAGCTCTGTTGCTGTTTGTTTCACTGCAGTATTACAGGAGCAAAGGGTACAGGTATAAAAGCTACACCTTGCTTTTGCTTGTGATGCAGGTGGCTGAAGAACTCAAATTTCCACCCCCTATTAATACACGCCTTCCCTCCCCACACCCCAGCCAAGCAGGTTTGGGGGTGAACAGAAAGGAGTGTAGATTGTGAGAACAGCTACAAATGATCTGTATGGTTTAAGAGCGCTGTCCTGAAGGAGTGACACAGTAACCTTGGCTGTGACCTTCCCCGTTGCTGCTGGCTGTTACACAGAGCATTTCTAGAACTAATCTGGTGCTCTGACTCAGCTGTGCTGACGTGGTAGACCTGCTGTAATCAGTGGAGGAAATTTGCTCTCACTTGCAAGCTGGTGTGTAGGCTTTTCCTCCTTTTTAATAATGTGTTCTGAAATGTGTCTCTTCTCAGCTCCTTCCCTAGCAGAGGAAGAAAGCTCAAGGATTTTCCCTGTTAGGACCACTTAGCAGACTCTTAACAGAGAGGATTTTAACACTGATAATTATGCACAGTGCTAGTGGTGTTATTCAAATCGGAGCAACTGCTCTGCATTTGCTAGTTATGGTGCACTTAACCTGCATAAGCACTAGCGGGACTGGGGCAGGTGAGTGCAGAGTTACACATGGGTGCTTTTTATTTTAATCCTCAAGGATTACTGCACTGTTCACTCACATAACAAGAGCATGCAGAACTGTATATGTAAATATTGGTAACCATGGCATGTTTGCACTTCAACTGCATCTTGATTGCAGAGTGGCTATGAGCTAAATATGCCATCAAGTTTTGTGGGTTCACTTGGTGGATGTGGTTTACTTGGACAACACCAAGATAAAAATGGAATGTCACTTGGTGTTCCCATGCAGTTCTGCTTTTACACATTTAGTCCTGAAATACAGTGTATGGCTTCTCACCCTCCAGCCCAAACTCTGTCTTGATGAAAAAGAATCAGGAGTGAAAAACTGAATGGTTATTTTCTAAGGCTTATGAAGGGCTGTTAGGAAACCATCAAAACAACCTCCTCCATGTGAACTGAACCAGATTTAAGTTGGCAGAAACCAAATGACAATCCATAATTTACTCGGCTCGCTCGCCCATCCGCTCCTCCGCACTTACAAAAACCTTAATCAAAATATTTGAAGGTAGTTGACAGAGCTGAAAGTAAGTAGCTTCAGTCAAACAAGAAGAAATTGGTGTGATGTTCCAGATCCTTTGCTTCTATAAATGGACAAAATATCTCAGTAAACTCCAGTAGAGCTTAGCTATTTTACATTGGCTGAGAATTTAGAACCAGACATTTTACATCATACTAATTGTGCATTAGGCACTGCCTTATGATTACTCCAGCTTTTTGATGGAAACAGATTTTAGACTTTTGGTTTAGGGAGTGCAAAACACTGCAGATAAAATTGCCACTTTGAACTCAGTCACTGATTGCTAGGAAAAAGGAATTGGGTGCTGTTAGGAATAGCTGCACAGAACCCAGAGACTGTGAATATCAGAAGTAGTTATCTCTACCAGAAGAGTTTACATTTAGTGGCTGAACTGTACATGCTGGTAAGATGCACAACAAACTTGCCCCTGAGCACATCTTAAACTGGTGAACCAACCCAGGCATGAGCACAAACACAGAGGTGTTCATGCTGTAGACTTGTACTGTGCACCCTGCCCTCCCCCGCCTTTCTTTTCCCACCCTATAAATATCAATATGACCCACATCTGCTGGTTTTAATCAAGTACAATAAAAAAAAATATCATTTATCTATTTGAATGTGTTTTATTTCATCTGATTTACACAGACTATGGCACTAAAATTTCTAATTCATAGCTGGTTGTGTAGCTGCTTGGCTTTTTTTCTACCTCGTGACATTTGTTTTTTATTTTATTGTTAGACTTTTATTCTACTTACCCATTTCACACTACCAATGAGAGTCAAGGGGTCATGTTTATGATTTATTTCATGGATATAAAAATGATGCTAATGCAATAATTCCCCAATATAGCAAATATTTACAAAGATGTATCGCTATACTTTTTCCATTAATGTAAAAGTTGAGCTTGCTCACTGGCAGAAGTGCTACCTTTTCATTTTCCCTCAGAAACATGTAATCATTGAAATTAGTTGACAGAAAAATCTTAAGAGACTCCTAAAACAGTATGTACCAAATAAAGAAGAAGGAAAAAAAAACAGCTTTTTTCCCTTTTCCTTATAAATGTTCAGCATAAAACCATTGTTTCTCATGGAAACTCTGCCCTACTGTTTCTGTTGGGAAATGTCGTCAGTTATGGATGTCAAAATAGAGATGCAACCGGTGCTAGTGGGTATGCTCTGAAGGCACAGTAATGGTACATTACCGAGATGACAGATTCATGATTATTTTTCACCGCTTTTATAATGCAATGTGTGTGTTTTTAATGGACTCATATGGTTTATTTCCATCCTTCCTCTCTATCCAAGCACATCAAACATTTGGTCTTAAAATTTCCCATATTCATGACATTTTTCCTTGGGCAGCAGGTAATATCTACTGGATGACAAATGACCACATCATGGACAAAGCAGACAGGCAGCTTTTCCTCATATGAAACAGTTCTTTTTATATCCCCTCTATCTTTCCACTGGCAAAACATAAATATACATGCACAGAACTAATACAGGCTCAATCTACCTGAGCTGGTGGAAGAGGTGTACTGCTGTCTGTAGATATGCTGTTCCTGGACAGAATGATTTCCTCTCTCGAGGGATTCTTTGTTACAGTGAAGTAATGAAGCTTTAGGCTTGTCATGTGGTGGGAGATGAAGATCCCTCTGGCCAAATAGTCAGCGTGCGATGAATGTGATTTGTCTGGTCCAAAATATTGTAGGAGTGAATATCTTAAAATGGAGTAGAAACAGTCTAATTTGTAGTCATCAAAGCTCTGCTCCTAAACACAGCTGCAAAAAGCCTTGTACTGAGCAGAGGGAGTCCTTTCATCGGGTACAAGCAAGGGAAGGCTAGTCAGGGAGGGGTGGCTGCCTCCAAGAGAGCTAGAGCTTCTCTTGTCCCCACAGGGAGAGGAGGGCCTATGGAAAAAGTGCTGAACACCAGAATTCTTTCAGCAAGTTTTAGAAGATACATTTCAACTTTATACAGAAATTTAAAACAAGCAAGGGAAAGGTTTGGAGGAAGGCAAATTTGTTGGTTTTGGCTCTTGCTGGCTTTAGGAAGATAGCTGGAGCCATGGGGGAAATAAAGTGACATCCTGAAGATCATAAAGCTGGTCAGGAGACCCCAGGCCTCTCTGACTTCCATGCCAGCACTCCATGCATTGGCCATGCATGTGCCAATAGGTGCACAGTATAAAATATAAATAGACATATGGCACTGTAGAGCTGGCACAGAACAGGAGCTTTGCGCAGAGCAGATGTCGCTGGGAAGGTTAGGACCACAGCCCACCAATCGCTCCTTGGCATCAACATTTTGGGCCCAGAATCTGTCCGTCACGCATGACGGCAGCACGTCCTTCTGACAGATGGGCATAAATGCATGCAGCTTGGAAACCTAGCTGAGCAACAATCACCTTTATTCAAGAATAGTGCTGCTGACTGAGGGGGACATGAGAAGTTGCTCTGTCATGATTTTTTTTTTTTGCCTATAGTTTACCTAAGAGGATGTCATCTGTGCGTCTTCACCCCCTGGTCTCTAGTATTGTGCAAAGCACTTGAGGTATTTGGCTGTTGTTCAGGTGGCTTAACTGTGGATAATAGAAGTTGTTGAAACTGTGGAAAAAACAACAGCAGGACTTATAACCAGCAGTAGCACTGAAAATGTGCTAGCTGCTTTCTAGTGCAGCTTCTGCCCTAGAGATCCCAGAAGAGGAGGGAAAGGGATCTCCTAAGATCAGAGCGATGGCAGGCTCATGTCACCTTAGGTACACAATTTTCCTTCCATAATTTAATCCTCTTTCTTTCTCAATTTTGCTTTCAGACAAGAATGCAAATTCATTATTCATGCAGCAAATTAACAATACTGATGAGTGGGGGGCTTAATAGATAGTACTTTCTGGTGTTGTAAAAATAATGCGCCCTGAGAAAAAAAGATAATAGTTTTGAAGATGGGCTTAGTCCTTTTGCATTCTGAATCATCATACAAAGCAATATATGCTGCTGTTCTAAACTTGTTCATCTGTCTATGTTGTTTTGGGAAAAAAAACAGGATGTTGAAGAGCCAATGAATACGCTTAGTGTGTATTCTGCATTACCTATTCAAATGGCATAGTTCTATTATAGCAGGATCAAATGCATGTTTTTTCTCTTTTCTCTTTCTTTTCTCCTAACTCCTAGAACATGATGTAGTGAAAGAAACTGATCTTTTTTTGACAAATTGTTTGTAAGTGGTACAGTACAGTATATCCTTGAAATTAACACTCATTTACTTTAGGTGGGTTGTTTATATAATGCTTTGTCAACACTGCGTCACATTCTTCTGTGCTGTATTGAGACTAGTTAATTTCTCACTGGTTTCTTACCATATTTCAGTGAATGTTTCTCTTAAATGTATTTTTTATTATTTTCTGAGCAACAAATATATTCTGGGAGAATTCACTACAGCATATAACTCCAGCAGATCAACAATGCCTTTGCTGAGTTACATTTATTACATTTCTTGAACCCTCCTTTCTCCCAGCAAAACACTATTTGGGCTACAGATTTCTTTCTCCACCTTTAAAGGCTGCTGCCGTTGCTTACCTCTTAACTATCCATACCAAATTGTTCAGTCTAACGGAGGCTGCAAAAGATTAAAGTGTTGCTATTGAATAAATGGTGTGCAGCTGTGGATATTTCATGCACAGAAGAGTCCTAAGGCTTCCTATTTAGACAAATGGTATTCTGAAAGCAATCACTGCTACTCTTTGCCAACACCCAGTTCTGGGAGGTAACAAATAACACTTTGATGCTCCCGGGATCAGCCTTTGTGGTGCCATATGCCAGCCAATTATCTCAGTGTCATTAGGCACAGAACTAGTGTTTCCCACATGCCCAGATCATACAATTAGTGTACTTATGTGAAATGGGATTGCAACATAGCACAGAGTCAGAGGGTAGACTTAGTTTGTCCAGCCAACTTTCAGTTTGCCAGGAAAAAGCAGCTATACTGTTGGTGGCTACCACAACCAGAAGTGGAAGCTCTTAGCTCTGTGTTGGTCTATGTATTCTAGATTCATAGTAAAAATTAGGTTGAAAGGGACATCTGCAAGCCATTTATTCCAGCCTCCTGCTGTATCTCCTGCTCCCTCAAATTTGATGTCATCTGCAAACTTAGGATGCATTACATCCAATAATTCAAGTCACTGATAGTGATATTCAAGAGTATTCCCAACCACTATACTTTTGGTGTGTCGGGTCTAGCCATGTCTACACAAAACTCAGAGTGGGCTAAGTTCTCCTACCTTTTGAGTGAGTTTATAGCCTGTTTTGGGAGAAGTGTGCGTTGCAACTGGACTGATACCAGCAGCCACATTTAAAGGTAGTTCAGGTAGATCTGCAGCAGCATGACTACAGCCAGAAAGAGCTGAGGGTTACTGCACAGCAACTGGGAAACGCAGTGCTTTCCTGAGACATATTGGTGTTTTTCTGAGCAATCCCTGCTTGCATTCTTTCTCCTCCTGAGTTGCTTTTTCCTTATGTCCCCTTGGATGCCACCTAGTTTTAAGGAGACCAAGCAATTTGTATTTATAGTGGGAGGGAGAGGATTCTAGGGAAAGTCTAGGGATTTCTGGCTGCTGTCAGTGTTACAAGACAGGAATCCAGGTAAGGTGAAAACTGTAGCTGAATGACTGAGATGCAGGAGGAGCAAAAGGACAACATTACTGTGGGTTGTGAAACAATCTCTCCATCAGTGGAACCAAGGTCTCATGTAAGGGAACCCCAGTCTTCATGATGGACAGCTACTGCAGCTCTGTTGTCAGGGTTGCAGCAAGAGAACACAGGCTCTGTTCCTCCAGTGGATCCACTCTTTGTCAGGCCATGCTGATTTTTGCTTTTCTCTAAGCTGTCTGCCTCTTACTTAAATGTTTGATAATTAGAGGCTGTTGTGCATAAACGAGTGGTTGCATTATGATCATTTATTGCGTAAAGCCCCATTTATTCCCACATTCCCAAAGAACATCTTAATTTCTGGTTACTCTTCTACATCTGTTGTTCATTATAGTGTTTTCTAGTCAGATGTTTCATCATTCTTGGAAACATGTGCACTGAGCACATCTCTCTTTATTTTTGTGCATTGGAAAGGTGTTCGGCTAAAGTTGCGCCAGGGGAGGTTTAGGTTGGATATTAGGAAAAATTTCTTTACTGAAAGGGTTGTTAGACATTGGAACAGGCTGCCCAGGGAAGTGGTTGAGTCCCCATCCCTGGATGTATTTAAAAGATGTTTAGATGTAGAGCTTAGTGACATGGTCTAGTGGAGGGCTTGTTAGTGTTAGGTCATAGGTTGGACTAGGTGATCTTGGAGGTCTCTTCCAACCTAAAGGATTCTGTGATTCTGTGTGCAAATGAAATCCTATGGAGTTTTGAAGATGTAGTACATCAAATTGGGTGTTTCTGTGGACATTTCTAATGCCAAGTAACTACTGACCTTTCTAATAATCTCTTTCAATGATAGTTGTCAGACATAGCAGCCTTTTACTGGGACCAGTATAAGTGTCTGCTCTGTAATGTTTGAAATTAACCTTTTCTGAAAGTGGTGATATTTTAGGAGTTGCTTGACAGACACCATTTTTTCAGAGGCTTGCTCATGCAAGTAATCTCAGTGCTGTCAATAGATGTATCTATCTGATTTAGCTTTGGGCTGTGGAACTACTACTATTCTATAATAACTGCAAGCAAAAATGAAGCTTTTTTAGGATCTGAAGTTTAAGCGTGTGGTGGCATAATGTCTCTAGATAGATTAGATGCATCCCTATGTCAACAAAAAGTCGTATTCCCCTTCCCTTTATGTAATTTATTCTGTCCATTTACGTATTTCTAGGGAAAGGTTATTACTTAAATATCCATCTTCCTGCTCTTTTAATCACACCTTACTAGGAAAATTGCACTTATTATCGTTTGTTCACTTGTTGTATGAATTGGACTCAAGATCATTACAGAATTACTCCCCGGTTTTAACAGAGATGTCAAACCAGTATTTCTCTCACCATTACACAGTGAGAAACTTCTGACGGCTGCTCTTGTCAAGCTGTGAGAGTGATTTTAAAATTAACAGGAATGTAAATTATATAAAACATTTCTCATTTGTCATGTCCATGAAAAAACAGCATGCATTCATACATGCTGTGGACCTGTTTGAAAATCTCTTGTTCCATCACCTAGGCGATATAATTATTTCTTTCTGTGCGTAATCTTATGAATAACTTTGTGTAAATAGTATTTAAGTCTGAATGACAGACTTTCTTGCCATTAGTAAATCTTTTGGTCATTATGTGCTACACATACAGGGGAGACCACCAAATGTCACAGACTCAAAACTGAAAGCAAGTACAAAGTAGAAGTAAACAAAGTATTAGTAAAAGAATATGACTTTCTAATGAGATGATACGAATTATGGCAAAGCTAGCTCTTCACATTAATTCCACATCCCCGCCCTTCCTTATTGCTTTGAATTCAGCTCTCTCATCTGCTGCTTGACACATTTGCAATCCTTTCTTTCTGGTTAAAGTTGTGTGAATAATTAGGTTATTTTTGTTTTGCTTTTTTAATTCTATTGCTGAAGAGAAATATTTTGGGGGAAAATGATTTGTGGTGCCAAATGGAATGTTTTACTTAACTCAAAAACAAACACTTTGCTTCTGGATCTGTTTTGCTCCTCCAAAAATATAGTGGATTTTCTTTTAATGGACATGAAAAGGTTTTGCTTTAGAAATAAAATGTTTTTGACTTGTCAGAAATTTTCACTTACATCTTTGCATGTTTCATATTGACTGGAATTTCACATCAGCTTTCCTACTCTGGAGCAACCATTTTAAAGTGAATTAATTCTCTTTTTCAAAGGGTTTGCTGCACTTGTCTTCTAATAATTATTCCACACACTTTTTATAAAGCTACTGACAGCTTACAGGAGCCTTCTCATTATCCATTTTACCTACTTTGTCTCTTTCTTCAGAATGTCTCCATGTAGCCCCTCAGGAACTACTCTGACTGCTCTTGGGCTTTCCTTCTATTTTTTATAGCTGTGAAGGTGAAAAGCCTAATAGATGTGGAAAGTGTCCTCTTTCTCACCTGCAGGCTGAGTAGAGATGTGCAGCTATGATGCAAGGCTCCCACACTGCACCATCCCTGATCGCTGGCTGACCTGCGGTGAGCAGTCCTCCCTAGTGGGGACAGGGCATTCAGCTCCATCCTGGACCAGGATCCTGTGCTTCACTGTGTATAATCTCTCGTTTGCTGATTTTTGCAAGAGAGAGCTCCTGTCCCCTGGAGCCTGGGCTGAGATCCTTGGACCTCATTCTTCATTGAAGCACTGAGTCCACCTAGCAGACTATGACCCATTTCTGCAAGCTGTTAAGAGAGAATTCCCACTGGAGTCATTACCTGTGCTGTATCTGGGTACGCGATCATGCCCGAATATTTTTCTGTATTAAGACATATAATTCTCCAGAGCTTTCCTCCTTTTAATATCCCCCTTCCATTCATTCAACTTTCTTCTTTTTATGTTCCAAGGCAGTCTTTCTAACTAGACCAATTTTAATATAGTGGTGTATTTAACTGAAAAAACAAATTTATAGATCTGTCTAATGTTATGTCAACCTGTCATTTCAGCTCTTAGTCAGATATCGATTTAGTGACCTCTTTCTTTCTTATTAACCAAGCCATAATCTAGCTTCTTCCATCACTTTAGTCATAAATCTTATTGTTTGGAGCTAAATAGAAAAATTTCTTCCTTTCTCATCTTGTGTTAGCTCTCTAATAGTTTCTCAGCGTTTATTACTTATGTATTCATTTTATTCTAATTTAATTATTTTGCTTTCTAATTTTCCATGATGTGCTCCCTCTTTTTAATTTGTCTGAGTAAATTATACAGGGCTGTATGAGGACAGTTCATAATAAGAGCTTATGAAAGGGACTCTCTGAAATGACATCATAGTTTTCCCTTTTCTGTTCCCTATTGGTGTCTTCTCTATCAAAATCATTTCATTTATAAGTTGAAAGATTTTCTGTAAATCTAATTGTGTTGTTTTGGTCTTCTACTGTTTGTCTTGCTATCCCCGGGAAAAAAAACAAAACAAACAAACAAAAAAACTGGTGCAAAGACTCAGCTGCTGAGATTTCAGGCATACAAGATAGTTTCTTTTGAACACCTCCAGTTTTCCTGTACCCTCGGGGAGCAGTTAGAACTTGTAATTTTGTAAATGAACAAGATGAAAATGGATGGATTCATGAAAGGTCAGCAAATAATAACACACTTTGAAAAGCAAGCAACTCCGTCCACATTCAGTACATCCATCTATATTCAACTGAACTTAGGCCTAGATTAGTGAGATGAAAAGCAAAAAATGAGTTGTAATGTAAACATGGGCTTTAAGACCTTGCTGAATTAGCACTTTTAGTACCATTAGGTGTATCTGGATTTGAACCAGCAGCCTGGGAATGGAGAGGAGGGTCACAGCAAGATATAGGTGACACCAGACCTAGGGACTGTTGGGAGCCTTAAATGTGGGAGTTGGGAACATTTCAGTCCCTATTTCCATGGCTGAGCTTTTTCCATGTTAAGCCCTGACCTAGGGCAGATGCCTCTGCTTGTGGCAGAGGTAGGACTGCTCCTAGGCTGTCCTGAAGTGGGGGATGCAGCTGTGCATAGTGCAAGGGCCTGAAAGCCAGGTGGGACAGTCATCAGAAAAATTGCCAGCTGCAGGTCATGACTTCTCAACGCAACTGTCTGACTTTTGGGGGCTTTCAGTGAATCCATAAGGCTTTGATGGACGTTGTCTCATGTGACAGAACATCTTGCTCTGGTTCTGATGAAAGGTACCACCACAGACCATGATAGGGTGGTCACTGGTTACTCTACCATTCCCTGCCTAACAGAAGTGCAACCTACTTCTCAGAAATACATGGTGTTACCAAAACCAGAAAGGTGGTAGGTATTGCTTCAAATACATTTTATCTACCACTTCAAACTGCACATGCCCGGTGCTAGAAAATTCTTGAATATTTACACCTGCTGATGGATCTGTGGAGCAAGCAAGCACAGAAATGAGGTACTACTTTCTATATAGTCCCTCTCCAAGTCTTTCCAATATTTTTTTGGTTAACCTCGGGATGTTTAATTTGGTAAAGATCTGATGGAAATATAAAAGTAAAAAAAACTGTATTTGTGGCACAGCATACTGATTTCCTGTCACAAAATACCTGTTAATTTTGCATCTCTCTGTAAGGAGATACCTGAGCTCTACTATTCCCTTTGTGACTGTCACTTGTAATGTTACATTATTGTAGTGTCTAATGAAGTATTTATGGAATCTCTTCATTGGGAAAGATCAGAAGCAGAATCATGACACTTCTGTTGAAGTCTGTTTCCTCAAATATCAATCTATAAAGGAACAGACTTCCTTTAGATAGGTAAGCAATGGAGAAGAGCTGAGAGAGACATTAACTGTGCACATGCTGGAATGGGAATCAGTGCAGAGCACTTGCTAAAGATTTGCTATGCTCTGTGGGTGCTCCCATGGCTTTCAGAGTCACCTGTAACTCCACAAAGCTTCACTTGGCTCCTCACAGTGAGGCACAGGGTCTGTACCTCACAAATAAACAGAGTGATCTGTTCATTTAGGGGTGTGTCATGTTGCTAAACTGTCTGCAAGGAATGATAGTTCTGTCTTGCTGTTCATGTTAATTTGTCTCACTGTGAGCTGTCTGGTTTCTAGGAGTTATGTTATTGGTATAGTAAAAGCCAGGAGCTTATTGGAACTGGAAGTGGGAACTGCTGGTTTGAAGTTAAACGTTTGGCGCAGGACTTCTGAAAGCTCTGCAGGAGCTTGGGATGGAGGTGGGTCCAGACTGGGAACCACATAGCCATCCTGTTGGATGGTAGAACCGTGCTTTGTTAGCATCAAAAAAATGTGCTTCATCGTTCTCATTTGGTATCCTCCTGCCTTTTATCTTTTTAGCACATATAAGGCTGAGGTAGGCTTAAGGCCATTTTATTTCAGCTTATCCATTCTGTAAAAATGAACTGACAAAACCACTACTTTTGAACTGTATTTTCCTGCATAATTCTAAAAATGTACAAAATATTTTTATTTCTTCTGATTAACTTATTATTCTTGTTAGCTTTGAAAATATATATAGAAAAAAAAAGATGGACACCTACACACATTTTTTATGATATGCCTGGCATTTATAACTTAATGTTAATCCTTTATATCCATTAACTATTCTTAAAACATTCAGAATTATGTACAACGTAATCTTAGTATCTAGATCAATAGTGTTGTCCATTTTACAGACTAACAGTACTGGCTTATTAAAATCAAGTTAGGTGTTGGTCTTATTCTATCTTACCTCTTCTTTTAAGTTCATTGAAGGAAAGAATGTCAGGCTAGCGGTGAAAAGGAGAGAGAATAAGACAAGATAGCAGACAAAAAAAGAACATGAGGAATGAAGAGAAAAGGAGTTGATAAGGTCTGTGTGAAGAAGTCAGGGTTAGGTGAAATATTTTGTGGATGTTCATGGGCAATTATGTGGCCCATTTATCCAAGAACTGTGGGCATTTATATTGCAATATGTAGATCCTCCAGGGCTGACAAAGCTGGCAAGGCCTGTACTCCACTGACTCCAGATTTTTTGATTTTATTTTTTTGGGGGGGGGAGGGAGGGCCTCACTTCCATAACACCAGTGTTCAGCTACTGCTCTCCTGAGCTCAATATTGCCTCCCCCCAGGCCCCTGTATTTAGTACCCATCGACCTTAAAAATAGATGGCTATTTTTTAGTACAATTGTATTTGATAAGAAAAAGTGCATTCCACCTGCAAATTCTGTCCAGAACAACTGAATGTGGGGGTGTACACAGAGAATAAATTATATTGATTGCTTCTGTCATTGAAGAACTTTATTAGCAGTGTTTATTAGCAGTGTTTATTAGCAGTGTTGCTGGAGACTGGACTTACCTCTGATTTTGTTTTTGTGTTTACACTACTCACTAAAATAATAGAATAATAATAATAAAAAGTCTAAAACCATTATCTTGGCCTGCATGCATGCAGACAGATAGTTTAGTCTTGTCCAATAACCCATGTATGGTCTCATCTATCTGTGCAGCTTAAGGTGTTATCAGTCCTTGTGCTTGGAGGACCCAACAGGAAGAGGGAAACCCAGAACCCTCTCCATCACAGCAAACCAGTAGGCTATGTCCATGGCTATTTTGTGGGCTGATATGTGTTCATCTGTTTGCTTATCATCAAGACATTTTTAACTCTGAAATGGAAGCTGCATAGCTTAGCATAGTCCTGAGCCTGGGTTACTACATGTTGCATGTAGATTATTTCGTTATCTCAGGCTTGGCTGCATGTTCCACATGCCTGTAGGGCTTCCAGTCTGCTCAGAGAGGCTGATTGTGGAGCTATAGTGATGCTTTGTGCATCATTTACCCAAATCCTGTGCTCAAGTTAGGCATAAGTCTGTTGGTGGAAGGGCCCATTACAATCCATGGGATGATGGCCTCTCGTTCTTGGCGTACCCCAGAGTCTGCATATTACAACTGCTGTTGCCGATGAGGAATGTGTCAGCCCTTTTTGGATTGTGAGAGTCCCTCAGTGTACACACCTCTGTTGAAAAGGAGCATTCATTTTCCTTAGGAACATTATTCCATTCTTTTAAAAAATCAAAGACATAGCATAAAAACATTATTTGCTGAGAAAAATCGTGGCAGTCAGTTTTGCTGTTAACTCTACAGGACTATTTTGTGAAAGTATCAATTCATATAATTAATGGGGTGAATATTTAAATGTATTTGTTTTCTCTCTATACTTCTATTGCAATGGCAGTAAAGCCATCAATAAATGTTTGCAGTAACAGAAAATATTTTTCAGCCCTTTATTCCATCCATTATTTAGCAGCCATCATTAAAAAAATCCTGTAGTCATTAATAATCTTGAAAGGGCTTGTTATGCTGAAACGTATGGCATTAGAATACACATTACGGTTACCTTGAAGTCCCAGGCACCAATATCAATCTCTTGGTATCCTGTCATTACTCAGCAATGGCATAATTTTGTATGTTGACTTGTCACTCCTGCCAGAGAGTGGGTGCTTGTGGAAAAATATTTTAATTGCATTTCCAGCATGTGGCAGAGTTGAAATGATGACTGATCAGATGAAGAAAGTAGGAAACTTTGTCTAGGATGCAACTAAATACAGCTTTTGTTTGTGTTGTATATAATGAAGGCTCAGTCTTGGGGAGGATCCAAGTATTCAAAGGGTTTCTGTATGACAGTGTTTCTACCTCAGGCCCAGGAAGATTTGAAGAAAAGCAAATAATAAAATGCAGTTTGGAAACATTTTACTGGAGTCTAAAAATTCAACACTGTCTTCACAGGATTTAAACTGCATCCCAATGCATATGCCCTGCTTTTCCTGTCACCTCACTGTTGGCACTATACATGATGAGCCCCATTATTGCTACAAACACACAAATGTGTTCATAGGTTTGCTCACCTGCAACGCAAAGTGTTTGCTTGCTGGGAATCCCAAGTTCAACGCTGTGTGATGGAGCGGAAACATTGCAGTTCTCTTCTAATCCCTTCTGCACTGGATCTGTGTGTTCACAAGTACCAGCTCTAACATCTCTGTCCTTTTCCTTCTAAATTTTTGCCCCTTTTGGCAAAAGTTATAGCCACAAAATAGTTTTTCAGTTATACTTGCTCCTAGTCTGACTTATCATAGTTTTGATTCTAATGGTTTAGTCTGATTCTACTAATTCGAAGCAGGATGAACTCCATTGATACATAATACAAAATTATTGTTATATCAGTTTAAGGATGTGTGTATAATATTCTATCTTTATACAGGCTGTGGAGATACCCTGCAGCTTACATACAAAGATGAGAAGTGTCTGTAGTTTTGCTTTATTGACTTCTGCTCCCAAAACCCTTGAAGTACCCATGAACCTTTTTTTTTATTATTTTATTAGCTTGACAGTCAATGTAGTGACAGAAGAACAACCAGTGAATGCTTACTAGAATGGAATTTCAATGCTTTCACCTAAAAAGCAGAGTGCCATAACATGGAGCAGAGTAAGACTTTGCAAAGGAATGTAAGACAAATACTTAACTGTTCTTATCAATATAAATAAAAGAGGAGTGGGACTGCTGTACAATGAAGGGGACGTTGCAGAAAATCAGGGTGTTGCCCCTACAATATGTTGATATTTTACCTTACATTTCATAAAGGTTATATATGAAAAATACACTCTCTTTTCCACTGTAGCAGGCCACTGCTCTGGTGGGCCAAATGATTGTGCGTGCATGTGAAGCATTGGTCATTTCAGTGTGCATGTAAACAGCAATGGCTGGAACAGACAACAGTTATTGACCTAGCCCATGCACTGTAAGTGTTTTCTTTCCCCGGGCATTAGAAGAGCCAGAGAGATGCACAGCTGGAAGAGACTTTGTCATCTGGCCCACAGTTTTTCTTTTTCCATGCTTGTGAAGCCCTCTGGGGAAGGATGTCGAGGAGCGGTCTGCGGGCTTCAGAAACTGTGTAGGTTGAACACAGGCTGTTGGTCATAGTTTGGAGGGCAAAGAGAAATTGCAGAATTGGGAAAGAAGGTATGAAATTGGGAATTATCACCACCAGGGAAACAGCAAAATGAGTTCAGTCTGCTCAGTTTGAATTTAATCCATTTGGCTTGCAGAGATTGGATATTTTCTATACGAGAATACTTAGAGAATTGAAATTCTGATTCTGTTTTCAGAAAACTGAAATTCCAAATTCAGTGACAGATTTATGATTGGGCCACTGTGTTAGCACAGAACTCTGTCATTGGGTTGTTTATAATATAGAGTATCATTGTATTTGAAAAAGGGGTAAACACAACCTATAGAAATACTTATTAGATTGTTTGTGAGTGTTTACAGGTTTTAGAATGAATGTTTAAAAAAAAGAATAGATGAAGACACAGAGGTAAATGACAGAAAGGGATGGAATTCAGTATGAGTTTGCCAGTGGTAGCTTTGATCAGATGGTGTGACAATCTTCTTGGCTACATAACTAATATTTTAGAAAAATAAAGAATGGAAGATTTAATCCAGTTAGATTTTGTGAAATCATGGTGTTACAAGAGAAATTGTATGGGGATCAAAATCAGAAAAGGAAGGTGGCATAAGGAACTAGCTGATGGAAAGGCAACAACAGCTTGTGAGGAAGGGAGAGCTATAGGGGGTTACTACAGGAGTTCACTCATGGTTTGGGGGCTGGTATTATTAGTGAATCTGGCAGGTAGAATTAAGAAGCATGAAAAAGTGATTGCAACACTCCAAAAGTGCAGAAGAGTATAGGACAGTATAGGAAAACAACAGAATGACTGAGGGGTGGAGTAATTACAGTGAGATGAAATTTAGCAATATAAATGCAAAGATGAATATCTGTATGTTTAATAACAACAACAACAAATCATAATTTTGGACTGTGACAATGACAGAAGAGGGGAAAGTCTTAGGCCTACTGTTCATTCACATGATAGCTAGAATCACTAGTGAAAAAGGGTAGTTGCAATCCTAGGGAGTGTTGGGCAAGATATTTTAGAGGTGAGATATCAAAAAAGCCATTGCTCGAGTCACCATGTGGAGCACTACACCATTCATATTCAAGTAATTTTGAACAAGGGCAGAGAAGAACAGGTAGGTTGACTAGGGACTAAAGATCCGGGCTCATTGCCCTAAAATGAAAATGAAAGCTGAGAGCAAGTGTGATTGCTATCAGTAAATACAATCTGAGATGTAAATGCAAGAGAAGAGCCATCTGAGCTGATGAACAATGTTGCTGAAAGAAAGGGTTTTACCTGGCCAGAAAGAAAGTCTTGGCAGGAGAAGGAAAGGTGTTAACCATCACAGCACGGAGATTCAGGAAATAATTTCTCAGAAAGTAATGGAGAGCCAGACACAGAACTAGTTTTCAAGTGGACTTGATGTGTTTGAGGTAGATTATATGGTATCTGATTTGATATTTGAGAAATGATACGATTCCTTGTGCCAGTAGCCAACTGTTTTCAGTTCAGTGATTTATTTCTGTTTAGTGTGTACACAGATGTCACAGATGTACCTGAATTAGAAAGTGGTTAAAGAAGAAGTGGGAGAGTGCTCTCACATACAGACTGGTTCTACTTCACCACCACGAAAAATATTTTCACGATCTAATGATGATTTCATAATTCCCCAGTGGGGGGATGAAGTGGAGCCAGAGTGTTTTTTGTGTATGGACATCTCTTACTGGGACTACAATAGTAATGACTAACAAGAAGGAAAATGTGTTTGACATTTTTTATTATGGCAATAGCATTTTCAGTGGAAGGAGACAAACAGATAATTACACCTGCTGGAATCTGTGTGGGCAGAGATTGTTTTGAAATCATGTCTGTCTTATCCATTTATGTGTTGGCACCCCTGGGTATGATCATACAGGCTTTTGCCCTTTGATGTGGATGCTGTTGCTTCCAGCACGCTTTCCCACATTTGGGGAGAAGTGCTGTTCTCAGTTTCATCTTAATGTTCTTGTACAAGTTCATTATAAAATGCTAATTCTTTGCTATATTGACTATCATCTTGGAATTTAAAACTTCAGAAGACAATGAAAAAATGGGGCTATTTCAACAAACTTCATAATCTCTGAGGCAGCACAGTCAGAGATTAATGAGTCATTTGGGAGAACTTCAATAGAAGAACACATCATCACTCACCAAATTCTGGTTAAATACCGTTTGAATTGATGCTATGACTTCAGCAAGACAAAACTTCTCTTCCCATGAGAAAACTCATGATTTTCACTGGGTTCTGTGTTTAAGCATCTATCTGTACATCCATATTACATATTCTCTTACATGTCTGACAAGTAACTGTGTGTTCTTTGACCATCACTGTGTTTGCATAATTCTATTGTGAGTACAGTGGAGTTAAATCTACATACCAGGAAGAGAATTTATCACTTACTGCATCATGTTAAAAATACATTGAATGTGAACAAATTGTGTGCTGTCTATAGGTCTCTTTATAATGCACCTTTTTTGTTTGAAATTAGCCTCGGTTGGTAATATGGTGCCTTTGTGTTTTATGTTGCTGATAATGTTTAAATATGGAGTACAGAACCAAGGGTGTTCTTCCACAAATACTGCCATCCCTCTAAGGTTACAGACTGTGATTACATGCTGACTGGATAAATAAATAGCAGTCACTTGAGGCATTATATTTCCTTTCAAAAATACTTTGCCTAGGGAACATTAAAACCTAGTTTTCCAAAATTGAAATATTTCCACTCAGTAATCCCTGTATAATCTCTCTGTCTGAATGCCACAGGATTGCTCTATGTCTGAAGGCAGGCAGCTTTGTCCTTACAGTGAAATGGAAGAATGCAGGTTCTCTTAAAAACCTGTACTATTTACAGGAGATTTGCATGTGCAAAACCCCTCCTAGTGCTTTCATTAGTTTTTTATTGTGAGGTGAGATTGTCTGACTGAATAGTCATTGCTATTGGAGTTGCCAAGTTCCTTGTATTTTCCTTAGAGCTATGTGACAAAATTGACTTTTATCATTCAATAGATGGACCAAAGGAAAGAAGAGGAATGCTCACCTGAAAGGAAAAGTTTTTTTTTTTTTTTTCTTTACTATTGCAGTGTTACAATTAACCACTTTGTTCTGAGAAAGCTGAAAGGAAATTCTTCCCCTATTCTTTTGTCCCCCCCTTTTTTTTTCAACTGCAAGTGTAATTTGGCACAAATCCATGGAAGATCAAGAAGAATGACCTCTAAATGGTGAAGAGAAGGGTCACTGAACAACGGAGGATTGAGCAGCTGTCATGTAAGAGAAGAGAGGAGTTTTGCTTTTTTAAGTGTAATGAATGAAGGTTGAGACAATATGTGACCAAAGGCTATCAGGGAGGTAAAAAAAGAGAGAGTAAAAAAATTAAGCTAAATGAGAGCTGGCTAAGTACATATAGGAAGAAAGAAACCATGAACTGATTTAGGTTGGAACTTAGAAAATGGTTTGCAACTGACAAAAGAATGAATGTCAGAAGCATTTTTTCTGATTGGAGCAATAGAGTCAAAATTAAAAAAACAGGATAAATTTTAATATGAACTTGAAAAATTTCTATGCAGGATTATGTGATGAAGTTACCTATGATAACAGAGCAGTAGGAAAGACAACTGCACTTTTCTTGCTAGTTCCATCTTCCTATAAATAATTTTGATTTGAATGGACTTTTTGCAGAAAAAAAAATATCTATATGAAAATTTTACCTGGTTTTAGAGGTGATTGTCACAGATGAAATAGTGCTGAGTGAGTAGTCAAATCAGTGGCAAAGTGTCCATAGGGTGGGGTGTGAAGATGGTAAAACAGCATGTACAGCAGCATGTAATCTAGGGAATCTAGGAAATTAAAATCTTTGGGCTAGATAGATGCTACTTAGAACACCTGGCTAGGGGATGCTGGAGAGAAACTATGATACAGGAATTTATTATCTGAATAGCGAATGAATAACAGGTAAAGCATTTGTAGGAAGAAAGTGCCTTCCCCAGGTTTGAAAGTGGTTGATCAGTCAGGAAGGATGAGACTGCAATACTGAATTGTGATATTTGATGACATTATAATAATTTGCTGATAAGGCTCTATGGTTGAACTAGAGGACAGTTCTAGACAGGTCCTGAAAAAGGCAAATCATTTAATCTTCAGGATGAGATAATATAGTCAGGGAGCCAAATGGGGGAATAGGCAAGTTTTTTTGTTTTGTTCTGTTACAGTTTTAAGTGTGTAAGATGCTAAAATGTGTTTGTACTGTGAAGGGAAAGGTTTAGGAAGAGGAGCAGAAGGGAATGGAGAAAAAAGTGTGGATCTGCAGGAGAAGGGAGATGGATGTCAGGGAAGGGACGGATCATTTTGAACATACTCTCCTTAGGGAAACCAGTGAGATCTGTGGAAATGATACTGGAGCAAGAAGAGAAGAAGACTGGAAGAGACAGGTAGTGGAAAGGGTAGCTCAGATAACAGGCATAGAGTTCAATTACACTGGAGAAATAGAGTTATTTACTGTGGAAGATGGCAGGCCAGAAGGAGGAGATGGTCAGTGCTTACTTGAAGAAGCTGTTCTGCTCTGAGATTTCTCTGAAGGATGCTAAGTATATCCAAGAGGAAGTGGCTGTGGGGGAATAAGTAAGGAGTAGTGACTGGTGGGACAGGCACTCTAAAGGGACAGAGATATCCTGTCTTGTGTGAAGAGACTTTGCAGAGCTTTGTTATCCAGAATATAGTCATTCTAGATGGATGTATCCTCATGACAGATACTGTCTGCAGGTACAAGCTCCAGACATCATCACTCTTTTTTACCATGAGCAAGTGAACATTATTTTGTGAGTTGGTTTTCTTATTGCCAATTACAATGGAAAAGAATAGCTGAATTTTACCTTGCATGTTGTTCAGTTATGATTAATGTTCTACTTGAGATACCTTCTGTAAACTTTAATTTCATGAATGGCATTTCTCTTTCCTTTATTCTGAAGTGTGAAAGGAAATCATAAATCCTCTGATTATTCCCCAGCCTATAAAATGCAAGTGCAAATTTATGTGATCTCTTCAGTGCATTGATTAGATCTCATCTACGGATCTGCTCACACTCGAATTACCAAAAAGAGATTCTTTTGCAATTTAGCTTTCTCCAGGGAATATTTTCCACCTTATTTTCTACAATGCCTTTACATACATTGTTTTTGCACACTGACTTTTTGTCTTTAAAGGAGATGGGCTGTTGCCAGTTTTCATACTTTTTTCATGAATTTCTTGTCTTATTTTTAAGAAAGAAAGAACAAAAAAAAGATTTTTAGTCCTCATAGATATAGAAGATGATTATCTGGGGATCTGAGAAGTCAGAAGTAAATTAATTACAGATACGTTTTTTTTTCCTGTTTTTTAATCTCCTGAACATATTCTGGTCATGCTCATGGCTAATTTTTGTTGTTGTTGTTGGGAAAGAGCTGAGTAGTCCTTATTTTCAAATACTTTGGCTAATCAATACTTGAGTTGGTTCAGAAAGCACCATCTGTGCACATAGAGCAGCTATGCAAGTTAATGTTATCTTCACATGTTGTGAGACCCCAAGTAAAACACTAAGGAAAATAAACCTCTACATCCTATTCTTCAGTACTTTTATGCAGAATGAGGAGATTTGTCCTGACAAGAAATTAAAAAAATTCTTGTCAGGGTTCTGGAAAATAGTCAGAGTTGACAGATGGTGTACCTGGCTTCAGATGTGGATATAGACAAAGGGAATCCACTTTATCACAGGGAGGGGGAAGCAAATGAGATTAAAGAACTGCCCAGAAACAGAATTTGTTTTTTGTGAAATGGAGTGATTCATTTTCTTTAATATACATATATATTTTATATGCATGTTCTTCAAACATCTGCTCAGGCAGAAGCAGAAAATCAAAAGGCCCTGAGACAGACACTTCTGCCTCAGTTGTCTTGGCTCAATTAAAACCAAAAACTCAGAAGAAAAACTCTTCAGTCCAGAGCTGAAGTGTTCATGGATGCCAGCTATGCCTATCTGAACCATTTTGCCCTTTCTCAGACCCACTTTCAACTTTCCACCGTTCTTCTCCAGTATTGCTTTTTCTCAGCCAGTCTTGAAAATAATTTTAATTCACTATTTTTTAAAAACATAGTGCTGCTCACTAACGAGGGACTGTGATGATAACGGCAAATGGTGCATCTCATGCAAATGATGAATCAAGGTAACTGATCCACGTAATATGGATGAAATATTAGCTGGCCACTCTGATGTTAATGACATTGCAAGATGAGTCTTGGGGTCTCTGACATCTTCGTGTTTGTCAAAATATTTTAGTTGTTATTCATCTGCATTGCTATACTATCTAATTTCTTTTTATTAATAAGATATTAAATAGAAACCTGTATTTCTTACATTAGCTTCTGTCTCTGTGGAGATTTCTTTTGAATGTCACTCAGAAAAAAAGCATCAGCATTGAAGTTTATTGAAAATGAATAAGTAAAAAAACACTCATTACTTTTGTGATACTTAATAACACAGATGTCTTCTCTTTATCACATTTATTTAATATAATTACATTGAGTACTTGAGATTTCAAGCTTCTGTTAGAGCTTTATTCATAAGAACAAAAAGATTTGATACACGCAGGTTCTAATACATGTGATGTGACTATACAGTGGAGACTACAATTTACCCCTGTTCTAACAAAAGTGCACTTGGCTTATGTACTGAAATTAAATGAATTGATGGTTTATCAGTATAGCACATTTATGTGACAAATACTTGAAAAATTGACTTCCCCAATAGTTACTGATTTAGGAAAAGCCTTTCTGAAACAAGATCCTGTTCAGATCTGAAGGCATGCATTACTTATTTATTTTTTGCACAGGTGAAAGAGACATAGAATGGAAATTGTTTCAGTTTCAGGTTTTCATAGTGATCACACTGTGCACTCTCTGTTGGGTGTCTGAATAAAAGAAATGAGGCTTTGAGAGACACCGAGCATTTTAGTTCCTAATGTAGTCTACAGAAACAGCAGTAATTTGTGTTGTGTATAGGGCCACTCCACTTGGGTCCTCTGAAGAGCGCTCCCAGTCTTCAGAATTTTGTGATAATGAAGGTATATGTTTTAATATAACAGATTTGAGAAATAAAGGCATCTCTTTGCATCTCTGTTCCATTCCCTGCATGCTATATATTTATATATACATGTATGTATATTGTGGTGCTGAATGTAGTGTGGTATTTATTTCCTGGCATTAAAAAGAAACAGTAAAAACCTATCTGTTTTCTCTACTTTAATGGCATTGTAAAATATCAAGGTTGGAGAGAAGGGGATGAAAGTTTTCTCTATGGCCATTAAAAAAAACTTTTGGCATTCCTCTTTGTAAAATTCACTTTCCTCGTTCTTGTTCCCTATTCGTTTCAGTATTTTTCTCATAATACTTCTCCTTTGATATTTTCCCTTTAGTTTTCTTCAAGTTGCCTATATAGTCAGTCCCATCCTTTTTTCTGCCCAGCTCTCAGAACTCTTCTATGTACTACTAATGTTTAGTATATTTACTTTAATCTCTGCTTTGTTTACTTTTTTTATTAATGATTTTCTACAGATACTTTCAACATGTTCATTTCTATAACCTGGAGTCTTCTTGAGATAGCATGTCTGGATCACTGCATGGGTGTGGAACTTTGTTTGCTTTCCTTCAGCTGACTCTTTCTTCCTGTTTCATTGCTACTATGACTGGGAGATAATTTGGAATGCAAACTGACAAGACTCTGGAGTACATGAAAATAAATAACTTGGTTAGTAGGATGAAAAAAAGAGCAAGAGATAGGCTATGATGCTTGTGCTTCTAGATAAAATTCCATGTTTCAGCCCATGTGTTTAAATGCTTACTCTTCCATAATGGTCTGGAAACATCTCTAATTGAAATTAAAATGCAAGGCCTGAAAAAGGACTTTTAAAACTACATGGTTGTCTTTATTTGATCTCCACTGTTGTGGTATCCAGGCACTCTGCAGTCTTTACTTCAGTGCATGTTTCAGAGAAGTAGGTGTTATTGCAAGTAGGTAGGTGTTTTCATTCCTATTTTACACATGGATACTGAAAATAAAGCAATTTAGGTGGCAGTAGCTGCAGAAAACACTTAAATGACCTTAAAATTCTAAACTACCGTCGTAGAGAAAAAAAGTGTCGGAGTAAAGATTCAATCTCATGTTTCACGTGCTTGCGTTAAAGTCTACAATGTTGGATTATCTTCGTTTTGATGAAATAGAATGCTTGTATTTGCACTCTTACTTTCACTTTACTCAAATATGATGTATTAGAGATCATGATAGGACATGAAAGTGATATGGTGAGGGTAATGGGTAGACTCAATGTGAACAAGAAAAAAAAAAGTGGTGCTCTGCTTCCAGTCAGTGTTTCTGTAGGCTGGGTTGCTCAAGCAATTCGAAATTACTTTTTAATCACAGGAACTTGATTCTGAAGTTATGTGAATTTGATTTGAGTCAACTTTGTCGAACTATGTGCTGGAAAGGACACTGAAGCCTGAGAATTTTGGCACTTTGACCTGAGAATTTTGGCACTTCCTTCTTGTTGCTAGGCTGAAAACACTATGTGAAGAGCTGTCCTTACAACCTTCTCTCCATTTTCGTCAAGTGCAGAACTAAGGGGAAAAGGGTGGAATGTCAGCAGTTGTGTGTGTGTGTGTGTGTGTTTTTTTAAACTTGGTTAAGCAGTGAGTAATTGTACGAGTCAAATTTACATGGTTCATATGGTTTACCTGATCTCTGCTTTGTGTCAGTGAGATTGCATGCGAGTCTGATCTCATTCCCATCGAAGAAGCTGTCTGCCTACTCCTTGTGCTCCTGACTTGAGTAGTCTTGATTAATTGTACTGGAAATTACTTGTAGAGTAGGAGAAAGGGTCTGCTTATAAAAGTCTGTTGTCTTTCTGTTGTATTTTGTTACTTTATTGCTGTAATTAACTTTATATAGTTATTTATAGTGGACACAATCACGTTTATTCTAGCTTTAGAGAGATTATAGACTCAGAGATATTCCCTCTGTTTAAAACATGGAGTACCTCTTGAATCAGATATACATTTTTTAAATGGGTCTGCTGTACCTTTGAGAAAAATTCAAGGATGATCCCCAGCAGAAAACTTAGCAATGGTATATACACAAGTAGCTGGACATCTACTGTTGACGCACCATAGATACTTTTGAAAGGATAAGCTAGTTTTTTTTTTTTTTTTTCTGCAAAATAGAACAATTCGGGGGGGG
>VXAA01000908.1:552543-661295 GCA_013399115.1 Anseranas semipalmata
GAGAAAGGAAAATATTACAACACTTTAAAAATGTACACAGGAAGACAGTTTTTCTTTGCTTTGCTACACACATTTTTAAGCTGAGTTTTTGCTGCCTCTTATTTGTCAGCACAAGGTCATGATGTCTAGATAAAGAGATACATCAATGAATTGAGCATAAGTACTGAGATGGGTATTTGTCTAGTCACCAGTCTGTGAAAAAACATGTACATTTGTAAGAAACCATGATTCCTAAATAAAATACGAACGGGATCCTATGTACAGTATCTTCCAAATTACTGAATTACAGAACTTTGACTTTGTATATTAGTGGTTTTGCTTTGAGTGCTAAATTGGGATTGTTGGCTAGAATAATTGTATTCAGGAGATTGCCAAAAGGCCCAGCAAGGTGAAGTGCAGCAAACAGAAGACTTGTCTAGAGACAATAACAGCAAGAAGTTGTCAAAACACAGGTTGTGCAATTTTGTTGGCTATAACAATTAATAAATTAGTGAAAAGATGCATTTTGGGGAAGAAGATGGGCTCTTCTTAGCAATGACTCTGTAAAAGGTGAATTAAAGATACTGTTTTATATTGTGTATGCCTATGTGTCTGACTTCTGACATGATGAACACATGTAAGGCTAGGTTGAGGGTTCAGGAATAAAATACAGCTTATTCAGCTGAATATGGGCTTCTTCTCTAATCTTTTTTCAGAAGGTTGATGGTTCTAGTGATTAGATTAGATGGGAAAAATGCACTTTTGGACAGATGTGCTGGCTTTCCTTCTGTTGCTATATAACTTGTGAACTGGTGAATGTGGGCTTGGGGGAATCAACTCCCTACCCGTTTTGGAGCTATTATTTACATCAGTGAAGGGCCTTAAAATCCCACTCAAATAATGGATTACAAGGAAGGTTCATTCTGCCCCTGAGTAAGTCACACTCCTGGTCTCCTGCTGTCTTTGGTTGAGCTACATGGGATTAAAAGGTAGGACCTAGCCATGGAGCGTAAGTGCGCTGTGCTCCATGTGTGGGCATGTGTGGTCTGTTTTCCAGCCCAGCTGCTCTGGGGCAGGTCCAGTGGAGGTGGAGGGGAGAGAGGAGGACGCAGCTGCCAAATGTGGGCTGTAGGGTCCCCAGTATGTTTCCAGCCTCACATTGCTGCTGCAACAAGATCAGATGCAAGAAGCATCTGCTCGTGGGGAGGCAGAAATAAAGCAGAGGACAACAATTGCTAGGAGACAATTTATTAGATGGTTTTGAGCCTTTTTCTCCCAGTTCTTGAATGGTTAGTGAACAGAGTGTGATTTGTGCCCATTTGTTCATTATTTATAATAAACTGTTGAAAGGTTTATATGAGGATACCAGTCTGTGCATTTGCTTCTGAATGACTCACCAGAATTACTAGGAGAGGTGTTCACTGCTAATAATGTGCTATTTCTTCTGGCTCAAGTAGGGCATGGTGTTGTTTTTCATTCCTGGACTGGAGGACTTCCATATCTTTCCAGGTGATACTCTTCTCTCAGCACCTCATATTCATATACTAATGTACACATACTGTCACATGCACGTTTTTCCCCTTTTTCCCTTGTTTTTGTTTGGCTAATATCCTGCTGAACAAACTTTTTTTTTTTTTCTTATAGACAAGCATCAGAACTGAAAAAGTTCAGGAATGTTATATATTTCAACAACTGTTCATGATTTTTTTAAAAAATTCTTCTTTGATTTTGCAGTGCTTGCCTCATGCTACTAAGTTATTACCAAATGGCATTTTATGCAAGGAGTAGATGGTACTTCACAGATAGCTGCTCTGGGGGTGGAGGATGGGAAGCTATTTTGATCTATTTATCAAATAGCTTGCAGCTTTCATTTCAAGGCAAAGAAAAATTACTGAGAAAAGAAAACACATTCTTATCTAGAGATCTATTCAGCAAATAAAAATTAAAAAAAAGAAAAAAGAAAAAAAGGAAATTCTACAGGCTTCATGCTTATGCTAATATAGGTTATTTTCCCTTTAACAAGCAATTATTAGATAGATAAATATACTTTCTTGGTGTTTGAGAAGATCTTTCAAAGTCTATTCCTATATTCTTATGTTGACAAGAATATTTCTGTGGATTTTTTTCTAAGCAACTTTCTTACTTTCTTTCTATTTCTTTAATTATTAGAAACAGCAGCAAATAGCACTTTTTATATCTTCCTCAGATACTGATTGTCTGTTTCTTTTCTCAGATTAGTTCCATGTACTTCATTCACATCTGCAAAAGTACTCCTGATTTACACAATTATGAGTAAGATGTGAATTAGAGCCTAAGGAAATAGATTTTTGAAGCTAAAGAGAGTTGTGATACAGCAATCAAATTCAGTCATTTAAAAATTTAATTAAAATGATGACTTTTACATTATTCACTGTCTTGGCTATTTGACAAGTCACTTAATTTCTATGTCTCCTCTTTTTTTCTCCCCATCTTTATATTGGTAGGAATGTTCCTAACATGTCAACTTACCTTATAGAAACATTGGCAAGAATAATATTTCTAGAGCAATTATATTAATTAATTTCTAAGTCTTTTTTTCTTTTTTCTTCTCCTCTCTCTCTCTCTCTCTCTCTCTCTCTTTTTTTTTTTTTTATAACATTCGAACTAGTGTCAGCAACAGGTTACCATTTGAGGAGAAGGGACTGTTTTTTGTTCATTACTCTAAGATACTCATATCCACATCTATTAGCCCACTACTGAAGAACACCAAAGCATCATTTCACACTGTACCATGGGTCGGGGGGGAGGAGGGTGTTATGATTTTACAGGCCTTTTTGTTCAGGATTCCTAGGGATTTCTCTTTAGACTGTCCTTCACAGCCAGTGCTGTGTAATTGGAGAGATTGCTTTAGTATCCTGAATCATAGACATTTGGGCTTGTAATTAGATTTTACTTGGTGATTTTGTTTTGCTGAATATATAAATAAAAAGTATGAGCAATTGCTTTGCTTTAAGCCCAAAGGAATTCACCAGTATGTTATGGTATAGCTGACTGTTCATTAGCTGATGTACATGCTTCATGCAGTGCCAGTCATCATGCTATTAAGTGAGCTTTGAAAATGAAGTGGCTTTTTTTTTCCACTAGTCCCTGCAATATGCAATTAATGAGGGGCTGTTCTGAAAATGCTAAAAGCTTTGCTCTTGCAGTTTTGCTTTTGCACTTCCTACTTCTCCCTCTCCCTTTTTTCCTGGCTCCCAGCAGCTCCATAGGGAATGAGATCTGCAGAGAAGCAGAAGTGAGTCATTTCTCTCAGTAAGTGAAATATGCCTCCCATTTCTCCCAGTCTTCTGTTGAAGGATTTATTTTCTATTTCAGCAAGCACCAGCTGAACCTGAGAGTCTTTGGTTTCCAACCGATGCAGGGGTGTAGAAGGGCTCACCACAGTGTAACCTAAAGTATGAAAGGAGTTTAAAAAGTGATCTGGAAGGAGGATGCTGAAGTTAAAATGATAAAATTTCCTCTTTTACAGCCAGGGCAAATTGCAAATCCAAAACCTGCCTTTGGCTGAAGCTTTAATCTAGTAAATGTCACTCAAAGCATCGTTTCCTATTTTGCATCAGATGGAGGCTCAGGTGAAAAAGAACCAACTTTTTCTTGTACCAACCTTCATGCTATCAGTGGAAGGCTCTTCCTCAGTCTCAGGGGTCCCAGTTATCAGGGGGATCAGTACAGGGAGTAGCTGAAGGAAGTGGTGCAGGTCTAAATGGCTGCTGGTCTCTCGTATTTCCTGCTCATGGGTGGAGGTAATGGTAGTCTTGTGTGTTTGAGGACAGAAAGTCAAAGAGGTCTCAGCTTCTGATGACTCTAGGAAAAAGATAAATTTAGGCAGAGTGTCAAACTTGTATAAAACCCCTCCTAGCCCTTCCCAGCTGTATTTCAATCATTAGTGGTGTGCAAGAACCTTCAATTAAAGATAGTGAGGGGTCTTGTGAGGAGTCAATTTATGTGAGGAAGAGGGGTTTGGGCAGGATGGAAATGGGTTTTATGCACTGGAGGCCAGTGACCTTTAATGATATGGACTAGAAGAAAACTGGTTGAAAAATGGGGGATTTTTGACAACTATAGTGACTGTCAGAGATACTCGAAGCAGTAGGTTTCTTTCTGCCATATGACATTCTCACAGTGTTACAGACTAACCATGCCTCTTCTCCACCAGTGCTAGCTGGGAATGTAAGTGATACAAGGAGTTCAAGGAGAAAACCTTTAAGCTTCAAGTACAGTTGCAAACCTACTGATTTTTATTGACACGATCAATGATACAGATGTTTTACTAGCAGCAGCTCTAGGAGAACAGATAAGTTATATAGCCAAGTCTTTGAAAATAGTGGGCAGTGTAGATCCCAGTGCGGAAAATGCACTAGCTCTGCATCTAATTATACAAAGGGAGAGACTGCTGAGCTCCAGTCAGTTGCTTATCAAACACATTAGTTACACCTTTCATAATCGGTTCTTTTGTATCTGCATAATTAATTCTTACTTGTTGCTGAAGATCTGCTTCTCTGTTAGGCTGGTTTGTTCTGATTTCTCTTCAAGAAGTATAAATGTCATGGAAAATGTCATATTTCTGAAAATAAATGGGGTATGAAGGTATTTCCAAATGGGCAAGGCTCAGAACCTCTCTGGCTGCTTTTTCTAAGATTTTAGACAGCCTTTTCTTCCCTGCGCACTGTCAGGTCGGGCCAGCAGGTATCAGCCCCTAAGTTCTGAGTCAACAGAAATCATGCTGACTTGTCCAAGGACTGGACTGTCAACTGACTGGAGTTACAGGAATTGGTAGGGTTTCAACTCAGAAACTGACCAGCTTTATGTATACAGCTCACAATGTTCAAAGCAAGAACCCCTCAGGTTATTAACACTAGGGTTTTAGATCTCACTGCAGTTACCTTTGTGCAATAAATCTTTTCTGAAGTAGACACAGAGTTATGATGCCAAACAGAGTCAGTGTTCAATATCACAGTGGAGGTAATTCATTCTTTTGAGAGTAATGAACTTGGCATCAGTGATGATGGTGCTTTTTACAACTGTCTTGTCACTGGGGATTACAGTTTGAACCACATTTATCCTACTGTTCATTTGATATGAAATTTATGCCCAGTAATTCTTGAGGAAGCATTGGTTACTGGAGTGCATAGAAAGAGTTAGGTATCAGCAAAGCTTTTGATACAGTTTCCCATAGGATCCTGCTGGACAAAATGTCCAGCATACAGCTAGACAAAAACATCATACGATGGGTGAGCAATTGGCTGACGGGCAGGGCTCAAAGGGTTGTGGTAAATGGGGCCACATCAGGCTGGCGGATGGTCACTAGTGGGGTCCCTCAAGGCTCCATTTTAGGGCCAGTCCTCTTCAATGTTTTTATAAACGACTTGGATGTTGGACTAGAAGGAGTTTTGAGCAAATTTGCCGATGACACCAAACTGGGAGGAGTTGTAGAGTCGGCTGAGGGTGGAAAGGCCTTGCAGAGAGATCTGGACAGATTGGAGAGCTGGGCAATCACCAACCGCATGAAGTTTAATAAGAGCAAGTGCCGCGTCCTGCACCTGGGACGGTGCAACCCTGGCTATACGTACAGACTGGGCAATGAGATGCTGGAGAGCAGCCCCGCAGAGAGGGATCTGGGGGTTGTGGTTGACAGCAAGTTGAATATGAGCCAGCAGTGTGCCCTGGCAGCCAGGAGGGCCAACCGTATCCTGGGGTGCATCAAGCACGGCATTGCTAGCCGGTCGAGGGAAGTGATTGTCCCGCTCTACTCTGCGCTGGTGCGGCCTCACCTTGAGTACTGTGTGCAGTTCTGGGCACCACAGTACAAAAAGGATGTAAAACTGCTGGAGAGTGTCCAGAGGAGGGCGACGAAGATGGTGAAGGGCCTAGAGGGGAAGACGTATGAGGAGCGGCTGAGGTCACTTGGCCTGTTCAGCCTGGAGAAGAGGAGGCTGAGGGGAGACCTCATCGCAGTCTACAACTTCCTTGCGAGGGGGAGTGGAGGGCCAGGCGCCGACCTATTCTCCTTAATCACCAGTGATAGAACCCGCGGCAATGGTGTCAAGCTGAGGCAGGGGAGGTTTAGGTTGGACATTAGGAAGAGGTTCTTCACTGAGAGGGTGGTTGCACACTGGAACAGGCTCCCCAGTGAAGCAGTCACTGCACCAAGCCTGTCTGAATTTAAGAGGCGTTTGGACTGTGCGCTTAGTCACATGGTCTAAAATTTTGGGTAGACCTGTGCAGTGCCAGGAGTTGGACTCGATGATCCTTATGGGTCCCTTCCAACTCGGGATATTCTGTGATTCTGTGATTAAGAGTTATGTAAGTAAGGGCTTACCCATACTTATGGTTGCTGGTGCTGTCACAGGATAGCTTACCACTCAACTTCTGCTCAAGCACTTTTTTTTTTTTTAATTAAAAACAAACAAACAAACAAACAAAAACCCAAAACCCAAACACAGCAAGGAGTTATAAAGTCACCCTGAGAGCTAGTTCATTAGTAATGCTAATAAGGTCTGGTCTCTCCACAGCTGAGGAGATGAGGACCTCGATGCCCATTCTGTATTTTCAAAATGATTAAAACTACCTTTATACTGTATTTTTCTGTTCTATTCCCTGACTTGGGAGGTACAGAGATTTCTTTTAAAATAAGAGAGCTTAATAGTCTTTTGCTTGTTTTTCTTTCTTTCTTTTTTTTTTTTCTGAATGAAGATTCTTTGCTAAAAAGGCTCCGAAGAGGTGAAAAGATGTATTTTGATTTTATTTATTTATTTATTTATTAAATTCTGGAGCCTGCTCCTTGACCCAGGAGAGTCACTTGCATATCATCCACTCTGTGGAAGATTGACTCACCAGCATCATCTCCTTGAGGTCAGTGGCTGCCTCATGTTTCCATGCCTATGCACCCTCCTGGATTGGGGTCAGCAGGGACCAAAGAGCCTTGGAAAGTGAAAGGACTCATTCATCTGCCAAGGGAATTACAACAGGAAGCAACTGGGGCCAGTTAGTGGTAAGCCTGCTTTACTGCTTGATCAAAAGTACTAAACTATTGGCTTGACATAGAGATATAACACATCTAACACCACTGAAAATGGAGATTTTTTTTCCCAATGGTTCTTTTTTTTCTTTTTTTTTTTGGATGAATTGTTGTCCAACACTTCAAAACTGAATGGGAAATAGGAAAAAAAAAGTCTCTCTTTAAGGGAGATGTTTCTANTTTGGACGAATTGTTGTCCAACACTTCAAAACTGAATGGGAAATAGGAAAAAAAAAGTCTCTCTTTAAGGGAGATGTTTCTATGGAATTTAGAGAAAGAAAAAGAAATGTTAGGTTAAATCTGTGCTCATGCTTCTCTTAATCTGGTGATTTCAGTGGCGTCCTTCTGTTCTCTGATGATTTGTGGAATAAACAGTGTTTCATGTTGTGGATAACTCCAGCTCAAAGCTGGGACATGCTGGTTTTAATAAAATGCATCTAATCCTTAGAGCCATTTAACATCTGGAAAGCAAGTTGTTAAAAACATAAAGCACATCTAATCCAGTGAGCTGCTCAAAGCCAAAGCCTAGAAGAGGAGCTTTTTCTTTACGGAATAGTTTAAAGCCCCAGCTAGAACATGAACTGCTGAGACATTTAGTCTGGTGCGCTATTCCAGGTATCAGGGTTGTCTACCTGGTGCTGCATCAAAAATTATGATAGCATTGCCTATCATGTTCTTCATCTGAAATACACATAACTAATACACATTTAGAGAGATAGAGAGACAGACAATAAAAGCAAGAATATATAAGAATTCTTTTTAAGATTACTTAAATAAAAATGCAAGAATATATAAATATGTACAAGGAAGGTTTTCCCTATATGCATGTTATTTTCCTGGTTAATGAAAAGGACCTTGATTTTCTCGGCCATATATTGATAATCTGTAGATACAGGAAAACCGACCCTTTAGCTGGCTGGATGGTATTTTTTTTCTTACTACAACAAAGAACTGAAAAAGTAAAGCCCTTTGATGTGGCCTTATTAAACAGCAGATCCAATAGACTTTTTTTTCCCCTCAAATAATGCTAAGTAGTGAAATAACGTTTTGCTATATCAATAGCCTGTACTTACACATATGTTGTTATATTGGGCTGGTATTTCTCTGAAATGTATTTATGAGAACAAGAATGACATAAAATACTTGTTTTTAAAAATCTGTATAAAAAATTGTATCAGTGAAACTGAAATATTTTCATGAACTCAAACTCCTTCAAGCTGCTTAGAGTCAGGTTGGCAAGCTCATATATGTAAGTCCTGTCTCTAGCTTTTGCATAGTGTCCATGCTTTCACAATATCACCTCATTAAATCTTTACAACAGAAGCTGCCGTATTCGGTCTTCTGTGTATATTCACACAAGACCCTCTGGTGTGATTTTTAAAGCAGTGGAGACATATTTGAACCATTTTTCACCAGGCTTGGAACCCCCAAAAAACTGAGCAAATACTTGGGCAGGGTTTCTAGTGTGTTTTAAAAAATGAACTCTTCGTTACAGTGGTTAAAGTGACACTGATGTCAGAACTGTATTGTGGAGGCATCTGCCTATGTTTTCATAACCACAGCAGCAGTTCCAGCATGGCTGTTCTCTGAGTTTTATTGTCTACCCAATGGCAGAGAGTCAAGGATGTCTTGACACTAATGAAGAGAGGCACTTGTAGGGGCGGCTTCTTAGTCCCATTTTAGCTAGACAAAATGCTCCATGGACTTAAAATCTTTCTCCATCGGAGTGGTGTTAAAGTAACCAGGCTCACAATTTGGGAGACTCCGTGAAGTGCCTAAAGTTAGATGGGAGGAATACATCCCATACATATGAATGAAATGGCATCAGCCATCAAATACAGCAGGGTTAACTTGGGAATTAAGGCCCGCTGGATAATTACAAATGCCTTCTCTTTCCCCTTCTCCTTTCCATCTTCTTCCTTCCTGTAATATTTTTTCCTCACTTCTTTGGGACCTTGAAGTTATCATGTTTTCATCTCTCTTGGCAATGATGTTGATGACATTAGAAAGTACATTAATGGTTGCTTCGTTAGGGTGTGCAAATAAGAAATTAAATAATGTGCTCTATTAAACCTAGCTATTAGCAAAAGCTTGCTGTAGTTATTTAATCAAATCTGGTAGGAATTCATGTTCTTGTTTGTCCAAACAGTCTCAGACAATCTGGTCAGAAGATCAGTTAGTGAGCACTCACTTCATTATGTGATAAACTTTCTTCATTTTTAAAAATCAAAATCAATTTATGTCAGATCAGTTTTTGAAATGTGGTAGTGACAATGGAATTTTTTAGAATAGGAGACTAAAGTAGGGAAGATCCAGAGCCTGACATCAGTTTTGCCATTGATTTGCTAGGTGACCTTTGGCAAGTTGCTTTTCTCTGGAAAGTATCTCTAAAAACAGTGCTGTCAAACTCCATGGTTGCCCCCAAAGATTTATGTAAGCAAGTCATCCTTGCTTCTAAAATTCAAGTGGGTTCTCAATTGTCACCAGGAGTAACATTTCTGCAGGGCAATTTAAATCCTATTCACATCACTGCAACTACACTGTTTGCAAAGATTTTTGTATACAGATGACGACTCTAAATGTCAGTTGGTATTTTTCTATTCAAGATATCAGAGGAGAGAAAGAGTGTCTGTTTTTTCTCTTTCCTGTTTTGACTCTGTAGTACAAATTGGACTGAAAACTGCAATTATGTGTGTATGTGAAAGCAGTAGGTTACATTCTGCCCTGACCAAAGTCAGCGCAAGTGTTGCTGTTGCTGTTAGACATATCCTAGATATGTGAAGACAGAAGGTATCATGGAGATGGTTTGAACAGAAGGTAAGATGTTTTTTAACCAGTTCCCATTAAGAGTTGAAGCACATCTTCAGCTTACCTACTCCTTAGCTTCATCAGTGGTGAGATGATTCTAAGACTATCTGAGAGGGTTTTAGGCTTAGTATTTGGGAATGCATTATGAGTTTGAAGGTTGTATGTACTGTTTTGTGATGCTGAAGAGCACAAGTTTGAGACATGTCAGTGGACAACAAAGTGCATGGGAAGGTGCATGGAACTGATGAAACCTCTTGGGACAGGTGTGATTTTCAGAGATTCACGTTGAAACCAAGACACTTGGAATTTCCTGTGTCTTTATAAAATAAAGAGATTCCTTATTAGTTAGAATTGTAGTTACATTTTTTTTACCCAAATTGAAATGTATAATAAATTCACCGTGGGTAAAGGTTAGTTGTTAATTGTATGTAAGAGCTGATTGTTAATGTTATCATGAAGTTAGGAAATCAAGAAGCCATAAGCTTGATGGGATCCAAAAAAAGAAAAAAGAAAAAAAAGGATTATCCACTTATCTCAATAATGAAAACATCCACAGTTGTATTAGGGAGGATTAAAAAATGCAGAAGGCATATAAACCCATTGAGCTTTGTCACATAAGTGAAATTCTTAGTGGAGGGAGTTAAGAAGCCACTTCCCTCACATGCACTTTATTCTGTAATTGTCAGTGAAAACACTGACTGTACATGTTTGTGTATTGTAACTGTTTTGGCTAGAATGTAAGTAGTTGTATGGAGTTAAAAGTATACTCACCTTCTGTGGACAGAATTAAGTAGTTGTAGTAGGTGTGCTGCTACATGGCATTTGCACTAGTGGAGGAGTTTCGTTTCCAGAGAATCACAGAATGGTTAGGGTTGGAAGGGACCTCTGGAGGCCATCTGGTCCAACCCCTCTGCTCAAGCAGGGCCACCTAGAGTAGGTTGCCCAGGACCATGTCCTTATGGCTTTTGAAGATCTCCAAGGATTTTATTTTTTATGAATTTTGCAAGTGTCAATGAAATTACAGCAAGAAAGACTCAAGAACTGCTTGCATTAGCAGTGAAACATCTATCTACAACCAAAGACAATGGCCACAGCACAGATTCATTGTTGCAGTCTCTCTGTTGCTGCAAACATTAAAGCGTTCAGAAGCACAAATTTCTGTAATGCTGTTAAATGGACCCCATTGCTCTTCGCTTTATGCTGAACATTTAAAAAGGCATACCATACTAGAGGAGTGATATAACAGCTCATGGCAACAGACAAAATTTTGTTATTATATTGAAAATAAAAGGTACAGACATAGCCATAAGAAAGTGAACACAGAATATAACCCCATAGATTATACTGATGGCTACAACATGATTTGCAAAATCTTTCTCCTTTTACAGCAATTTAGCTATAGAGTTCACAAAACTCTCTAGACAGAGGATGCCTCTCTCTGTTAAACGACTGAAGAAGCTTTATAGCCATGTCCAGACACCTTGGTAGTAGTTCACTGTACTATGTAGTCATCTCTCACTCCTAAGTGGAGTGAGAATAACTTCACGGCAGTCAGTGAAATGACACAAATAAAGCTCATGATAGTAAGAGAACCAGGACTATTTTAATGTGAGATGTTATGGATCTCAGTAAAAATGGTACCCTCAGTAATGCTGGTGCCAAAAGTTGTTACCCATTCTAATATTTCATATAGGAAGCATGGGAATTTATTGGTGAATCCCAAAGCTTTCATACTGAAGGATCCTTCCAGGTTTAGAATAACATTTTTGGTTACATATTCAATACAGACCCAGTTTAGGCCTCTGCACTTGAAATACTTTGTGTTATAAAACAATCTTTTGATTATTTATTATTTCTAGGAGAAGCTGACACCTTTCTGGTTTGTGGGAAAATTTTGTTATCAATTATGGATTGTTCATGAGATCCAGAAATGGTATTTTTCACAGAAAACTCTGGCCTGCTTCTGTGGTTGTGGGAAAAAAAAAAAAAAAAAGTATTCTACTTCACTCTCACTTTTTGTTGTTGTTGTTGTTGTTTGTTTGTTTGTTTGTTTTCCCGTCCTAAAATGCTGGAATAATATGAGGACCCATAAATTCTCCTAAAAGATCTTCCTGGGCCATCACATGTAGGGAATTGAGATCCTCCAGGGGTTTTCATCATAGAGAATGTAAGATAGAGCAATAAATGGAGGCTCCATACCTAGTCTGATCAACATCTGTCAGAATCAACATTTGCTACATCTTCTCTTCACCCTTCTCCAAGGAAGCATGTAGACTGGAGTTCTCCACATCGTTTTAGAATAAAAGGGAGATAAAAGATGTTGCACAGAAGAGAGTTGGTTTTCAGCTTTGGCCTTTTAAGGCAAAAGTCATCTAGGCTAATACATAGAACAATATTGCTGAGTCTTTTTGCAAAGCCAAACACTCAGAAGTTAGGAATGCCAGCTATATTTTTCTACTCAATTTTATTTTTTGCCTTCTTGTATGTGTTCATCATTATTTTCAATTACATGCTGACAAGAACTTAAAGATCTTTTTGTCATAGTCCTCCCCCATTCTGTAAACAGGTGGTACAGCTGAATTTGAAAAGAAAGCTTTCATTTTTTCTATCATTTTCATTTTGTGGGAAATTATTAGTTTATATAAAACTATCCTGAGCATAAAAAAAAGTCCTCTGATATTATGGCCTAATTTCCACTTATTAGTAAAAGATTTATATTGAATTAGCATGGAAAGTAGCTGGTATACGTTGGAAGAATGGAAAGAATTAATGAGATTTTTGGCTTTGTTTTGGATAGATTTCTTTGTCCAATCCTTAGCCCAATATCTTTCATTTGAGTATCTGTAGACATAAGTAGCTTTTCTGATGAGACTGCTACCATATCCTGATTTCTGGGGCTTAGGTAAAAATGATCTCCCTGCTTCAATTATCCTTACCATGTGCTATGATTTGACCACAGATTTATTTCCAAACACCAGTCTTTTATTAATGTATGGCATATTAGCTGCCCATGGGTCAGTTTAGTTCTTTCTGCTCATATGTTCTAGGTATAAATATAACATGCCAGTTTCAGGTTCTTCCCACATAATAAGTTTGGCTAGACCTAAACTCAGGCCTAGCAATAACAAGAAAGGCACAACACGACAGTTTGTAACCTACATAGCTCTAAGTCTGGGAAATTTGCTTCCTGCCTCCTTGAAGAAATAACTTATCTTGCTTCCTCTGTCAAGGTGCTGATATATTGCACACCAACAGTGAAATATTGCTCTTAATTATCCAGCCCAGAGGTATTTGGAAATTGTACTAGATGAAATGATAGGCAGAATCAAACTGAAATGCATTTTCTTTGGGTGCTGTAAGCATGTCTTTTAAGAGCCACATTGATGGGAACTCTACGCTGCAGAAATGTTGACTGTGCTACAGCAGTGATTAAATTGAGTAGGTTTTTTTGGCCCAGCTGAAGAGTAATTTTTCTTCCTCTAGGAGTGATTAGGCTCAAGTTTTGTGCCACATATCTTCAGAGGGCTTAAAGAGATCTCACACTTAGAAGGTTCAGCACCCTGTCTTTTCCAAGCGCAAGTACTTTATTGATAAAACTCCCCCAAAATGGAGTCACTCAAAACCCTGATCCCTTTCTGACAATGAGATTATCTAATGTTTTATACAATGGAATTTTAAAATGTGAGTAACTTGCTTAGAAGGAATAAAGATTTAGCACGGAAGTTTTTAGAGAGTCCTTGAAAATTAAAAATACAACCTTCCACAGGTTTCTGATTGCTGTTCCCTAAGGTACACTAAAACTATCTGAAATGGTTTGGTGTGCACTACTGACAGTGAAGGCAAAAAGCAATCTAAAAAGTGATTTCAGTTTCATACTGGAGGAATTCTGTTTGAAAGAGGCTGAAGAGCAAGTGTGCTGGTACAAAGGGAGCAAAGATCTTGCATATAAATTTTTTCTGTTGTATTGAAGCTTTTATAGAATGAAAGATAGACAATACTTGTTTCCTAGGCCTTGTAGAGGAGTTAGAGTATTTGCGTACACACCGTAAGTGAATAGTTTACAATAATTTTCCCTGTGTGATGATGATGTGATAGATAAGGGAACCATGTGATAGAAAAAGCAAGGCAGTTTATCTGTCCCAGTTTTTAATTTTATTCAGCAGGGTCAGTCCTCAAGGACCACAACAAATATGGGGATTAAGAGCAGATTTGCTCTGGCCCACAGTTACATTAGATTTTGTTGCCCCCAGAGGTACTTTTCCCATTGCTCTGCTAATGTACTTTGCGCTCAGTGCTTCAGTGTGTGTTCTAATTCATAAGGAAGATTCTGTCAAAGATTTCTGAACAACCTATTGCTTTGTCTGATGGGGACATAGAGAATTTTTGAGAGTATCAGGACACAAATGTATCAGGATGGTTATGTTTTATGTCATTAAAGCAGGATAAAACATGCCCATTCAGGGGTACAGCATTTGAAAGCACCTGTACTGATGCTTAGCATGAAATAACAGAAAACAAGATCTTACAAAAATAATGTGGCCCAGTAAATGTGTGATCTAGTGCTCAAATAAACCCAAATCCACAACTTGCAACCCTAGACAGTTTAGAAGTAAGTATGTAAGGGGTGTGTGTGTGTGGATTGCTCCTGTTTTGAAATCCAGTAGTTTGGAAGTATGGTCAGCCTAATAAATAAGGCCCTGGAGTGATGACAACTCTATTCAATTTCCATTTCATCCAGAGTTTTCCTCTTTCATGCAGACCAAGACAGTCAGTCCGGTCTGGTACCCCTGCTCTCCATATTTAAAATCAGTTTAATGACCACTTCATAGGATAGAAATAAAAAAAATCATCAATGTTTGAGGTACTCATCTGTAATGGTGATGAAGGCTATTGAAAGGCTTGGGTAAAAGAAAGCGTGTATAAGCCATGCACTGTAATGCCTCTGGGTAATTCATTTTCTTTGGACACAAAGTTTGTGATTAGATTATGTTCCAGTCAAGGCAAAATACCTCACAGGTTTTTGTAGTTGCCATCTTAAGCTGGCTACTTGTGGCTGAATTTTTCGTACTTATGACATGTCTGTGGATAACTTCACTGTTATAAAAGCTACAGGCCCAAATACATTTAACTTTGTTCCTTCTCACCTCAGATAGACACACATCCATTTCAGTTAGAAATTTCTTTTCATGTAGTGACACTGATGGTGTCACTGGTGGATAAAAAGTGTTTTTGTCTGCCAAAGATAGTGTGGACTTTGTTGAACAGTTATTTTCTTTTGTGCTCTGGAAAATAAAATGTTTCCATTGTTAGATCAACTTGAGGGTTGCTGCCAATTTCTATAAATGTTGCCAGACACCAAGTCTAGGGCATCATGTGACTGAACCTTGGCTCCACCAGAATCAGAAATACTCACTCCCATCTTTGGACCAAATTCTAGCATTTTTCTGTAGACCAGTCCCTGATGTTCTAGGCCAACCCAAACAGTAGAAGAAAACTTGCAATTCATAGCCTGTTTGGGTAAAAACTAGACTGAGAGCAATCCTGTCTTATAGTCTGTTGGCCTAAAACCAGATTCTTGTTCTTAACTGTCATCACTGATGACAGGCAGATCTACTAGTCCCCTACAATCCCATTCGACAGAGTTAGTAACCAAACAATTTCAAGTGCTTTCTTGATCTAAAGAACAATGAGTATATAGTAAGTAAAAATCTTTTTCACCAAATTATTTTGATTATTTACACAAATATCAGGCTTAGAAAAAAATCTAATCATTAATATAACCATAATGATGTGCCCATTTACATTAAGCAATCAAGACTGGCTCTACAATCAAGACTAGCTCTAACGGATCACATTTATTTATTTATTTTAAACCCTCTTACTTTCCATGAAATCACCGTGATTATTTTTAAAACAATGCAATTAGGCCTTTAGATATTGTATTTGAATATTTATTCTGTTGATCTGAATTATTAAAAGCATCTTTTCTCTGAAGGATAATTTTTAATTATCTTCAGTGGTGGTGTATCTTTAATAAGTGCTCTAGCTGAAACATACAATTTTCCCATACAATAGTTGCAATGAAGTTTTGATTATTAGTGATGCCTTGTTAAAACTGTTTGGCTGACTGTTACATTGCATCTGCATTCTTTGTCTTAAGATCCAGAAAAATAATTTGTGTTGGGATATAATATACAGAGATAAACTGGTAAGCTGAGCCAACAGATTCACTTTGGGACTGAAGACAAGAGTACTCAGTTCCAGCCAAATGTGCAGTCAGTTAGGGTGGGCCATAAGCACTACCTCTGGAAAAGAGAGAATGAGGGTGAGATGTTCCACACTATTCTACATTTTGGCCTGTATATGAGTGCTTAGTTGTCTAATTGCAGTGGAGTTGGGCAGGTCTAACCATAAATTCCCTTTGTGATGAGCTTGCATAGGAGTTCTGATCTGGTTATATTCAATTTTGGATATTACAAGATCAAATGCAGACATATCTCAAAATAATCATTGTTGTATTAGCGTGGTAGATTTCTTCTCAGAAATGCAGTACATGGTAATCAATTAATTTCTTGAAAGATTGTGGCCTAATCAATACAGTGTGAGGTTTCCCCTAGGTGTTCCATTTCCTGTTTCCATATTTATCATCATGCACTTGGTGTCAAGCATTTAGGGCCCTCAGTCCTACCCCTGCTTCCTGTGGCTGAAGTGGCTCCTTGTGTGACCTTCTGTCTCCACCTCACTTCCTTGAGTGACCTCTTCCTGTGGGCTTACAGGGGAGCTGCAAAGGGAGCATGCTTAGTGGAGTGGTGATTTCTCTCCCAAGGCTCATTGTGTTTGCTATGGTGTCTGTGGTAGACGGGAATGAAATCTTGCAGTTTGTCCATCAACAGGCTTATGGCATCACTGTGTAAGCTTAAATGCCTAAATCCCTCACATGAAACAGGTTAATCTAAGGTAACGTTATTTACATTTTTTCCTTGTCTTGATTTACCAATCACTTTATTTTCCTTCAGACGTTAAGATGTTATGTTGAACTGTTATAACAGTGATTTATGTTTAAAGGTCTTTATAATTTAGGTCTGGTACTTTCTGCCCATGGCAGGGGGTTGGAACTAGATGATCTTTAAGGTCCTGTCCAACCCAAGCCATTTTGTGATTCTGGAGCATTCAGCTGTTGAAGTCTCCCCATGAGGAATCGAATGCAGTCCAAGAACATGCCCGCTCATGCACTTGTGCACACACACCTACCCCCACATTAGCACTTCTGGAAATATGAGGCAGGATGTAATTTACCAGGGACAAAGCTGGTATGGTTCCATGGAGCATGTACTGAAAATAAGAACTTTCAACACCAGCTAGTCTCTGAGTTTTTACAGTTAGCTGTGGAACAGTTTGTATTGGAGGTGTGATTCTCTGTTGTGCAGTGAGGCATGCTGTTCTGGAGCCGGTCAGTTTGGCAGCTGTGTGGTGGGTTGCAGTGTACAGGGAGATCTTCTGAGGCAGGGAAACCCCAGGGTAGTGGAGAGACCCTCCAGGAGCCAGCTGCTTTCCAAAGGGCAGCAGCAGTGGTGGCAGCAGCAGCAATTGTCACATGCTGAGAAGAGTGCAAGGCTTGTGACGTCCCTGGGGGTTGTCTGAAGGAGGTTCTGGGCCCCCAATTCATCCCATGGAAGGCAGTGAGCAGGGGTGACTGCCCAGCAGAAGGCCATGCTGTCTGCTTCCTCTGAGCTTCCAGTAGCCAGCAGGACTAATGCAGCCACTCCGAGCTTCAGCTGGTTCTTGTGACCACCCAGGTTTCAGGCTGCAGGGCATCTCTGGGGCAGCTGTCAGAGATGGAAAGCAGTAGTGAGCATACCTGTGGGAAGTGTTCTCAGATAGAACTGCTCTGCCTCGTGGCTGAGCTTCAGGAGGAGGTGGGTAGACTGAGGGGCATCCGGGAATGCAAGAAGGAGACAGATCGATGGAGCTGTGCTCTGCCCTCTCTGGTACACACATGCCAACTTAACACATGGATGTAGTTTTTCCAAATTTTAGCAAGGCTTTTGATACTGTTCTTCACAGTATCCTTCTGGACAAATTGTCTGACTGTAAGATGAACGGGTACACGGTATGCTAGGTGAAGAACAGGCTGAACGGTAGGGCTCAAAGTGTTGTAATGAACGGGGCTGCATCTGGCTGGTGCCCATTCACTAGTGGTGTTCCCCAAGGCTCAGTCTTGGGGCCAGTTCTGTTCAATATTTTTATCAGTGATCTGGATGCAGGACTTGTATGCATCCTTGCTGGCAATATTAAACTGGGAGGTGCTGTTGACCCTCTTGAGGGACGAGAGGCTTTGCAGAAGGATCTAGATAGTGTGGAGCATTGGGCTATCAGCAATGGCATGAAATTTAACAAGAACAAATGCTGGATTCTGCACTTGGGATGGAGTAATGCCAGGCACAAGTACAGACTGGGAGATGAGTGGCTGGAAGGCAGCCCTGCAAAAAGGGATCTGATGGTGCTGGTTGACAGTAGGCTCAACATGAACCAGTAGTGTGCTCTGGCAGCCAAAAGGGCAAACCTTATTCTGGGGTGTATTAAACACAATACAGCCGGCCAGTCAAAAGAGGTGATTCTCCCACTAGCATTGGTGTCACCTGTCTTGGAATATTGTGTGCAGTTCTGGGCTTGACACCTCAAAAAAGATGTTAAGAGTGTGATGTTAAGAGTAATTGAGCGTGTCCAGAGGAGGTCAACAAAACTGGTAAAAGGGCTGGAAAGCATGTCCTCTGGGGAGCAGCTGAGTATGCTAGGTTTGTTAAGCTTGGACAACAGGAGGTTGAGGGGTAACCTCATAGCTCTACAACTTCCTGAGGAGGCGAAGTGAAGAAGGAGGTCCTCATCTTTTCTCCCAGGTATCTAGTGACATGGGAATGGTTCAAAGCTGCGTTAAGACTAGACATGAGGAAAAACTTTTTACCAAGAGGGTGATTAGACACTGGAACAGGCTTCCCAGCAAGGTGGTTGATGCCCTGTGCCTGTCTGTCTTTAAGAGGAAGAGGCATTTGGATAATGCTCTTAATGATATGTTTTAACTTTGGGTCAGCCACAAAATAATCTGACAGCTGGACTTGAAGATCTTTCCAGGTCCAACTGAAACTATTGTATTGTAATAGACTACCATCAAAAAGCTATCGGTTCCTGCACAGATCTGATTAAAAAAAAAAAAAAAAAGGATAATCATTTAATGATAAAGTAGTTCAGGTTGGACGGCACCTCCAGGGTCACCTCATCCAACTTCCTGCTGAGTGCAAGGCTAACTTCGGAGTTGGACCAGCTTGCTTAGGGTCACGTTCTGCTGGGTTTTGAGAGTCTCCAAAAATGGACATTGCATGGCTGATAAAATGTTTGCTGTAAAGTTTTATTTCAGTTGGAACAAGAAGAGTGCATATAAACTGGTCATGAATAAATTTAGATAGGAAATCAGATGACTTCAGTGATGTTCTGGAACACTGCTCTGATAGGATTTGTAGGAGGAGAAAGCATCCACTTGAGACCAAGATGCATATTGGTCTGATTGTAAAAGTGATAATATAATTGTCTCCAATAGCAAAGGACTTGACTCAGTGACCCATTTCAGATTTGAAACCTTGATGATTTTAATGGTGATGTCTGTTGAATTTGCTGCTTGCACTTGAAATGGTCACCTTCCTGCTGCTTTGCTGCTTATATAGAACTGTAAACGTCATACATTTCTTACTGTGCACTTCTCTGTTTATATTTCTGTAGGGAATAGGAGCAATCTTTCTCCTTGAATTAATGAAGCTAAGTCTCTCCTGAGAATTTCAGGAACAGACTGGGCATGGTAATAGACCTTATTATCTAATTCACCAGAGGAGCAATATTATTCACAGCTACTCATTTTGTGCCTTCTCTGGATAGAGAGGACACCTCATAGTATAGGTCTATTAGTTCAGTAGCTTCTTCAGGCAATTAATTCTCAGGCATACATATCTAATGAAGTCAGTATTTTACCTCAATCATTATTTTTTTTATATATTTATCAAAGGACATTTCTGCTGCCTTGCACCATTGTACAAATGATAAAGTCACTAAAGGCACTGCTGAAGTCCACCTGTGTTTTCTTTCTGAATGCTGATCTGAGACAGATGCCCAAGAAGGCAACTGGATCATGAAATTGTTTTCAGTCATCCTCTAGCAGTGACAAGCACAGGTGTGTGCTATGAAGGAGTGGACTGAAGCCTCATGCCCGTTGTATGAAACTTGAGAGAATTTGTGAATGTGTGAATTTATGGAGACATTTACTGGGGGAGAAGAGGAGGGGACAGTATGGAAAGGGCAGCAATCCCAGTGTTAACATCACTTTCAGTAACACTGTGGTACCTTGCCCATTTCTGCACCCTCTGCAGAATGTCTGGCTCTGCAGTTATACGTTTGTGTGTACATAGTATAGAATTACCTTTTACTCAAAGGCCCATTCTTCAAAGGGAAGACTGTGAATTATTGCTTTAGGTTTCAAGGAATAAGTAATGATTTAATGACCTTATGAGAAACATTAACTCTAGTATGAAATGGAAATTTCTATTCTGTTCATTATGCTCAAACATGCATTATATTTTAAACAGAGTTGTTAGAGGGAAAGGTTTATTTACTCATATTGTAGAAAATGTAAAATTGCAGCTAATGAACTTGTTTGCAATTTTTAGTAATGTATGTTGCTATTAAAATCAATGATTTTAAATATTAAATGTAGTAATTATACTTTGGACTGCATTTCATTTAAACTTCGTATGATGGAATAATTTTTCTTACTGAATATCAAATTACCATCAATTCACTTTTTAAATAGGTTATTAAGTTTTAGGAGACATATATACCAGAATAAAGTTATCAGCTGTTTATACTATGGATATCCTAGTACAAAATAATCCTCAGAAATGAGTTTAAAAATTATGTGATATGTAGTCAATATACTTTTATTGCATGTAAAAGAGCAGTGCATTTGAGATAATTCTTTACCAGATGAGCTGCTTTGATCGATTGCATAAAAAGTGGGGAAATGAGACAGATGAAATGTCTTGAACATAAACTTAGGCTTTCTAACCAAGTTGTCCAAGCACCGAGGATTGAGCTGTTCTCAGTGAATTTAAAAATTTGTAGTAGGTGCTAATACTTTGGAAAAATTACTTAACTCAAGGATTTGAGAACCTCAGTTAAACACTTTCTGAAAATGTTATTGTCTATATAGACTTTTACAAAGCCCGGTCACAAAAGTATCTAAATGCCTTTGAGTAGCACATTAAATGCACATTAATATTGCAGTAATAGTTACACCAGAACAATAGGGATTTCTATTCTATGTAAGGCAAAGGCAACAATGCACCAATATTGTAGCAGTGGTTAAATTTAGGCCAGGAGTAAGGTTTGTTTTTTTTTTTTTTTTTTGGTATGGACTTTAAAGCAGTTATAAACCTGCAGAAGTGTGTTCGACCAAGTTACTCACCAGGAAAGTTTTGTGAGAGGTAGGTCTGACCTGACAGGGTAAGGAAAATGTATCATTTTGGCTGAATCTCTGACTCTGGAAATTTGCTAGGGAAAGAAAAGATTACTTAGAAGAAATATTGGTTTGTTCAGTTTACTATGGAAAATACATTTTGGATTCTCTTTTATATTGCTCCTGTCTTTCTTACTTGAGGAAGCAGAAAATCTTTTTTCTCAGTTGCTGATAATGAAGTACATCTTGAAAAGAGGTTTTCTTCAACCTGTACAACACGGGTCTTTTCCACCTCAGAGTCATCAGTCTTTCTCTTTGTAAAAGGAAAGAAAATTTGTATGCCCTGCAAAAAAGTCAAATGTTAGTTCTGAGAAGGTTAATTATTAGATGTGGGTTTGTTACTGTTTTAACTTGCAGGCTTTGTCAGCAGGACTGGAAGCTAGAGACAAACTAATTGTAAATATTCCATGTCAATCAGTGTCAGCTGAGTGATGGCTCAGCTTACTCCTGTCTCCAACCTCCACTTCTCTTTAGTCACAATTAACCATAGCTTAGGGCTTCAGATGTTACAAGGGCATAAAAGGCATGGGAACAATTGCCTGTCATTATCTTTTTCAGTCTCAATATCTGTACTATACACTAAGACCCAAGGCTTTAAGTAGAAACTGGGTGCTAAGGGAATTCCCATAGCTTTTAGACTCATTTCAAAAGAAATAGAAATGTTTGACATCTGCAGTTGGTTTTTTTGTTTAGTTTTGTTTTGTTTTCTGTCAAGCTGTCATATTTCATGGCTAAAACTATTCAGAATTTTTATTTTGACTTTTCACAAGGAGTTAATTCTGGTTTTGACCAACTCTACTATCTGCCTTCTCAAATCATTAAAACCAGGCTGTTAAAATGGTTGAAAGAAGGTGATCTGCTCACTGGAAAAAAGAACTGTAGTGTTGGGAATGATGCTGGGAAATTGCAATGAGGTAGTCCTCATGCTTGGGAATACAACAACCCAGTGCCAACTCTTAGTGGAACAATACAAAGGAGAACATAATTTCTAAAAACATGTGTGAAGATAACTGGGTAAAAATGCCAACAGGGAGAGCATATGTAAAGAAGATGTAACACAACCAAAACAGAAAGTTTTTATCCCTGTTTGCTTGTGTCATTCCTGAGTCAATTGAAGGCCCCTTTGCCACCATGGGAGGTCTTTGAGAACTTCCTCTTCTGCCTTGCAGCAGGTTACTGCTATTGCCTTTCCAGTAGTAAACAGGTACAGTTATGAATATTACACCTAATAATAAGTGGTTTCATGTGGCTTTGAGGCCCACTATTAGGCAGATGTGGCATCCAAACGTTCCCTGTTTGGAACCCCTGAGGTTGTGCTAGTACTGACGCCTCTCTTTCTGTACACAGCTACTGCTCAAAGCTTAGTACAGTAAAGATTCCAAATTGGTTAAAATTGTCCAATTGCAGGAAAAGTTATTCAGAGGGATGATCACATATCACCTGTGCTTAAGCACCCACATTATAAAAGGGAAAGGATAGTATCTTTAATAGACCATTTGGAGAACGGGCAGACCATTTGAGAAGTATTTTTTAAGTTTAATAGCAGGCCTTCTTTTTCTTAGCCCTTTTAGGTGATCTAATAAAATATGCTTCCTCTGACTATGAACTTGTGTTTTGTAGCCTTAAAGCCTCATGGTTTCAGCAACAGCTCTTACACTCAGATTGCTGTAGGAAAAATGAATTAGTAACATAAAACCACTTTCCATGATAAAAAGGAATAAAACTTTCCTTGTTTCCTTGTAAGTGTCTTTCCATCTGCTATACAGGCATTCTCTGTGTGGCTGAGAAGAAATGCACTCGTTTAATAGCTACATCTCTTTGCTCTGCATCTGCAAGCTGTCATTGCACTTGCTTACCTTTGTTCTTAGAATCATCTAGGTTGGAAAAGACCTTCAAGATCGTCAAGTCCAACCATCAACCTGACCTACCGAGTCCCATCAGTTCTTGATCTTTCTCATGCTGATTCTTCCATACAAAATTTGTATCATTGTTGATAACTAAAGTTCATTGTTGTTTCATGGCTATCTATAATGACAGGTTTTGTCAACACTGCCCTTCAGATTCCTTGACTGTGTATTAGTAAGTTTGGAACATGTTTAAAATTAGACACTCTCTGCTCACATGTAGCTGATCGTCTATTGCATTCATCTGCCTTGATGACTCTAGCAGTAACTCAATGCTTTTGTCCATACTGACTTCTACAGATCTTGTAAGATATCTCTTATAATAACTTTTTGATTTTTTATCATGCGCTGAAGTATGAGCAATATTTGGTATGAGTTCTTTTTCCTCTGGGAGGAAGGTCAGAGTGTCAAATATTAGAAGAAATTTTGCATCACTGAGTGGAAAGTGTCAATCTTGAGAGCAGACCAGACAGTCCAGCTACCAATGTCCTGTACGGAAGTGTCCTGCCTTTTGCTTCTGTTAGCTTTCAGCAGGAGAGTCATTTCTGTTCACTGATGTTAATGTTCTTATGTTAATGCTTATGTTCTTAGAACATCTGACAACCCGTCCGATAGTGAGAGGGGTTTATGCTCAGGATGCCTGCATAGAAAGCTAGCTGTATCAAAGGGGCATTCTTCTCAAAAGCTGACCATTTAAAGACTGTGGTCTGAATCATATAGCTATCATGTGGTCTTTCTTTAGCATTGTTTTTACACTGCAGTTCAGAAAATTGCAGTTGCGTTGTATATACATTCCCTTACAATGATAATGTAGAATGTTTATTAATTCCTTTAGGCAGAGAAATAGGCTATTTGTTAGTATGCACAGAATACATGCTTATTCTTTTCCTTCTCCAGTATTATTTCAAGGCCTAGTTTGTGAGCTACTTGCTTCACACTCAGGCTGGAGTGGTTAGAACGGATTCACTCCTCTCAAATGCAGACCCTCTGGTATGCTGTTGTGGTTGTAGGCTTAATTAGTAAGGCTCAAAAGCTTTGCCTGCATAAAGGGTAATGGGGAGTGTTACAGCCAAAATGAGCCATTGCTAAATGACCTTGACAAATGTTATTGTTTTGTTTCTAAAGTATTTATTTCGCTCGAGGGGTTTCTACTTCTCCAATCATCCTGCTTTATCATGGACAATTTGAAAGAAAAGGAAGCAATGGCAAGCAAGAATCAATCCCACCCCAGCCATGTCTCAGTTTGAACCATACCCTTTTTGACTTGTTTTACAAAATTAAGTCCAACTTCTGCCTGACTCAGCACTCGTAGCAGAAGTTGGAAAGTGTGGGTCATGCATTTTACAGCTTTTGTGCTAGGCTGACAGAATGGGCTCTAATACAGTATCTAAGTTTTTACTGAAGTCAGAGATAAAGTTCCTTTGTTTTCATTGGTACCAGAATCAGGCCAGCTCTAAGTGTGGCAAAAATTTTGTCCCTTTTTGGGAAACCAGAACTAAGACCCAGACTGTCACATGGGTAATGTCACCCCAGTTTGACCAGTGTTTCTGGCCCTCTAGGAGCTTGATTTTGCATCTTTGGATCACTCAAAACTTTTGTTTGCTCCTTTCTGAAACAAATCATATTTTTTGTTATGCAAAGATATTATCCAGTCAGTTGAAGTCTAAAATATTTTAATGACCCATGACACAATCTAGTATAACTGCATGATCGATTAATTTTTCACATAATTGTTCACACTGCTTATAAAGATTTAATAACCTGGTTGAAAAATGTTCAGTAAACAAGGCAACATTGAGGATTTTTCTGAAGACATATGACAGGGTTATGGTTTGTTTTTGCAGTTTGCTGATACATTAAAATATGATGAAGCTATCAGATCAAAATAATGCAGTTTCCTTCAGGATGTGCACACAATATATTGTAATCCAGATAGGAATATACTCACAGCAAAAAGGCCTGTGTGCCCTTTGAACATTAGATGTAGATGGGGTAGTACACGCTCCAGAAACATGTCACTTATCTGTGGTAAATGGACAAATCCCTTGTAGCTATCACATCAGTGTTATATCTGTCATGGTAATAAGCCCATTTTTATTTATATTTTTAAGGAAACATATGTAGATCTCACTGAAGTTACAACTTTTACATTGTCATTTACAGAATAGGAGCTTGAAATCAAAATACTGTCTGGAGAAGAGAAATACTAAAATCACAGAATCACAGAATCACAGAATCAATCTTTTGGTTGGAAGAGACCTTCAAGATCACCTAGTCCAACCTAAGACCTAACACTAACAATCCCTCATAATAGTTAGGAATAAGCTGTAATTACAGCACGGTCATTGTGTCTTAGGCTTAAATAGCACGAGTAAAGCTGTAACTATTTTTAATGATGACTAGATAGATATGTGATGCCCTACATTAGTAATTTCAAAATAATTTTCATGTAAGGGACACATCAGCAAATCCATGTTAATGAAATTCAATTATCAATTTATAAAGTATTATGATACTTCTGTGTACTGCAGCATAAAATATTGATTTTACTTTTGTAGTATATATTAATTTAAAGCAATAAGTAAGATCATTTTTCTTCCAGTCCAAGAGAAGGAAGTGGTCTATTTTGTAACGGCCTAACTGATAATTTATGTTTATTCTTGGCTTTATGCACGAGCATGTTGTGCAGGTGTGTTAAGCAGAAGGTTTCAAGATCAGACCCTAATTTAAGAAGACATAATGATAGGGCTCATATAGACAAGGGATGTAGCCTGGTGTTTAACTAAACTACATATGAGCACTGTACCAAGAGCAGCCTGTGGTTTTACATGCATTATATTGTTTTTGTTTGTTTGTTTGTTTTCTGATTGCATTAAATTTAAACCGTGATCCTGGGAAATACTGAGAGCCCCAGTGCATATTGAGGTCAGTGGGAACTAATGAAGTAAAGAACCTTACAAATCAGTCCCTTTTGCATTTTCCTCATTAATTTTGTCTTTTGTTGTTTAATTCTTTAATGATACATACATTGTTTTCTATATCTGTGTTTGGTATTTTTCTAACTGATGCTTTACTTGTTCTTTATTGTACCATCATTTTTTGTATTTCCCTCTCATTTTAAGAATAGCGTTTTTTAATTATTTATAAAAAATGTTTTTAAAGGAGGTCTGTCTTACTCGTTTTGTGCTTTCACTGACTATGTTTGCTTTACCATTCCTTAACTCAGTTGTTCACTGGTTCTCCTGTGCTCCTGATCTGTTTCCAGAAGCTTTCAGTATCTTACCCTTTGCTCATGAACCCTCACTGACAACATAGTTTTGGTTCCTTCATTTCCCGTTTTCCAACCCTAGCAGAGACCAGATGGATGCTGTAGTAATAAGCATAGATATTTCAAAGGAGCAAAAAAGTCTTTTTTTATCTCAGAGGATTATAGTGAGAAGCAGCAAGAACTATTGGGTATGTTATCAATTACTAACTTAGAGGCTACAGAGGTTGAATGAAATGAGAATCAAATGGAAGTTACCAGAGTTTGTTAGTTAGTGGAACTGTATTTAAGATGGTGAAAGTTTACAACACTGCAGATTTGAGGTAAAATTACTTACTGTGTAAGATGACGCACATGTTTTGTGCAAATGAACTCTGTTATCTGAAGATGAACCAAGTTTATGCAATGTTACTTATTTTAGCTTAACAAAATATATTTTCAACAAAGCTTGGTTGTTTTTGTTGGAGGCTATTAGACTACATTACTTGTCCATGAAAAGTGGCCTGGAAGGTTCTCGCTCCTCTTCATTTTCGTGTGGAGTGACTGGGAAAAAAAGTTGATTCCTGGTCTGGCTTCATTGCATAAAGAGAGGGTGGAACACAAATTTTGCCACATCTTCTCTCAAGTTCCTTCCAAAATTCAGTGACTTGTCAAGAATAAGCATGGCCTGTTGTTTTATTTTAGATTTTTTGCACACTTTAAATTCAATACAAGAATAGAAGGTTGTCATGTTTAAATCAGGGTTATTGTCCCCAGCAGTTTTGTAGTAGGGTTGTTTATAGAGCTGGAACATTACAGTATATTCTGTGAAGGTGTCTTTTGTCAGTTCATTCAAACCATAATGCTTACAGACACATAAGTCTGATTTGTTTACTCTTATATTGACATTAATTTGTTTTAAAGAGAGGAAGACCATCTGTGATCATAATTTTGGTCAAAGGTTGCAGAAGTATCCTAAATTGTTTAAGGAAAAAAAAAAAAAGAATGTATACCTCCAGATAGACTATCATTTATGTCTGAGGGAAGAGAATTACCTCTAACGGTAACATAAGGAATGTGTATGTTATTCTTCATCCATTGACCTCTATCGGGAATGAGTCAACTCTCATATAGCTTACAGAAGAGCTAAAAAGAATGAAATAGAAATTCAAATGAAAGATCTACAGTTTTGGTTGAAATAGAATATCTGCCTCAAGGTAAAATAAGGCAGCTGAAAGTCACTGGAGTAAATCCCAATTTGATTTTCAGCTGTATATGGGGAATGAGCAGAGAAAGGAGCACATACAGCCACTGCAGTAGCAGAGTGAGTGACGCTTTAAGGGCGGGTCGCCACCTTTCTCCTCATTCAGGAACCATGACGTAGGGTTTGTGGGGTTTATCTAGACAAATCAAGCTGTCATCCCGCTTGCAAGTTGCTGGGATAGGTGTCATGGAAACCATAAAACATGAATCTTACAGTTTTCTTCATCAAACCTGTGGTTGAGATTCCTTTCCTGGATGAATGTTGCAGGGTTTGACCAATGTAATGCAGTAGATACCTACAAGCAGTTAATCTTGGAGAGACACTGATTCTCATGAGCATACATCTCTGAAATACAATCACCCCTGCTGCAGTATTTCTGAATGATGAATGCTTGGGTATTGGTCTTTGCCCCTTGTTGGGGCTCTGGCCCAAGTCAAGGCTCTTCAGCTGGCAATCAGGTTTAACTCTCATGAGTGTAATCAAATGGCAAGAGATTGTAAAATTACTAGAAGCTGTGTATGAGAGTGCAGTTAATTCCTTCAGACTGGGCTGTTATGTTCACCTGTATGACATTCTAGAGGTTGTTTTGTGAAAGACTTGTGTGACACATGACAGCAGTTTGTTGATCTAGATCTACATCTTTCCTTTTCTGGAATTTGTGTTAGTATGGGTCATATTTCCTTTCCATTTTCCATATTAGCTGAGAGGGTAGTTACTCAGAATTAGATTAAAATGAGCTATTTTCCCATTTTAATGAGAACATTTAAGTCTCATTAATCAAAAAACAAAAAGACGTAAAATATTTTCAATCCATGCCTTTTTACAATCTGTACATACATCAGATTGTAATATATACAATTGCAATCATATATTGTAATCAGATATATTTTTATATGAGGGTGTGCAGAAGGAAAGCAGGTGGGTTATATCATCTGGGAAAGTTGTGCAGTAAGTAGGTCAAATTTGAAGAAGATATCATTACTTGTTCTCATATTTACTAAGAAAGAGTTATGGTGCTGATATGCCTTCAGAAATTTATATACAAAGAAACATTAGTACTTTCAACTGTGTATAAGTACAGTCTTAGGTCTTCCATTTTATTATTTTAAAACCAGTATTACTCGAGCAATAGCTTCCAATTAAACTAACTGTTCTTCAGTCCCAGTAATGTTCCCCCTAAGGGAATGTATTTTAATGTGTTTACCTAGTTATTGACTTTCTTGCCATTTCATTTTGTTCTAAAGAATAAGGAAACTTAGTGCTCGATTTCCATTGAAAATCATACATTTCCTTAAAATAATTTCATGAAAATATACAGTTTGAAGTATGAAAGTGTATGGGGGGGGGAGGGGGCTGTTTTTTTCAGTCCTCTTGTGTCTTCGAGCTATATAAAAGTAGTTTATTGGGCTGCAGATGTTTTTAATGTCAAGATTATTTACATTGCTGAATATTATAACTGGAGTGCTCAAAAGTCATTAAAGCACAAAAATGCTTGTTCAACTATTTTCAGTGTTTTAAAGCGTGTCATTCATTATTTCACGCAGTTATAGCCCAACAGCGTGGAACATGAGTTCTTACGTTTCAAGGAAATAAAAGGTGTAAAGAGCAACTTTATATAAAGCATGTGGATTAATATATGGAAACATAAAATATGAAATAAGACTAAAAAGAAGGAACAGTATTCACCATTGGAACAATGGATACACCTGGGTACACATTTATAAGCTTTTGCGTAAGCATTGCTTGAAAGACTGTTTTTTCTCTTTAATTTTTTTTTTTTCTTAAAGTTAGTGGTCACCAAGCACAGGAAGGATGAGTTTTATCCATCATGGAAAAAGTACTAAAGCACTAAAGCCAGTTCTTCATGGTCCTATGGAGGTAAAAATGTGACATTTTTTCACACACTGAAATGGAATGATTTTATTATTACTTATGTTGATTACCAACCCTAAAAGGGCTTGAAATATTGGACTTCAACAGTGTGGTATTTTTAGATGTTGGCAAGTTATTTTTAGGAATTTTAATAGCTCCTTCTGCTCTGCAAAATTGATCTCAAGGCACTTTTACAGAAGAAATCATTCCAATAAATATGTCTAATTCTAATTCTCAGCACTCTTTACTTTAAAAAAAGCAAACAAAACATAACAAACAAAACTTCTTTATTCCCTGTTTGCAGTTGTGGCCTAGAAGCTAGAGCGCTGGCAAAGGCAATGCCAAGATTTTGTCTGCAAGACTGTTGTCCTCAAAAGGGGTTTCACATGAATGTGCTCAGGGCATGCCTTAACCTCCAGTTCCCAGGCTAGCTGAGGTGGCAGCGTTAGGAGGTCTCCAACCCAAGAAATGTCAGATTTATGAGCCCACATGGAGAGAAAACAAGAGTAAATCCTACTCGTTAGTGCTGAAAGGAAAATTTCTGGGTGCCAAGCACCAGCTTCATACTTTGTTCATATATTTTACTCACTTCTAGGAAAAGGGCAATCCTCTTCAGCACGGCTAGACAAATCTGTACTTTTGCAGCTGTGTCAGCCAGCAGATAGTTCTGCACATCATTTCTTTAACCTATAATCTAAAGTTGCTAGTCAAAATATCCTGTCTAGTTTTAGGGATATTTAGAAGTAGGATTTTAAATATGAATTGGCTCTTCTGGGGAATGAAATCATCTACCACAGATAAAGTATAATTTTTCATTGGCTCAGACGTGGGATGGAAAATGAGCAGAGCAATCTTCACTGTTGCATTCCAGAAAAGTCACCTGCCCGAGCGGAAACTGATCTGCTGATCTTAAACCTCTCATCACTGTCTAGGCCTTCAGGGAGAATTAGGCTTCCAGGTTTGGAAACATGGGGTCAAAGTGATTAGTGTTGAGTTAATAAAAACTTGAATTCAGTATGTGAATTCTCTTGGGGTGCCTGGTCCTGCAAAATATGGCAGCATCGCTCAAGTTAATGTGTACTAAAGGTTTTCCTGATCTGGGAGATCAACATCAAAACCTGTCTTTCTTTTGCCCAATCTCTATTCATCTTAAAAAACTAATATTACAAGGTAGGGTGACAGGAAAGGAAAGGGACAACACCAAGGCATTTAGTATAATTGATTTGTGAGTCAAACTCTATGCCCATGAGCCCAGCAAGCTCTACCTACAGTGTGTGCCTGTTTTGATAGATTCATTTTAGTCAGAGCCCCTCCAATTCCAATAGCTCTCGTACAAGGAGGATTGATGTGAATTCATACAGCTGAATTTTGTAGTATCATTTATCACAGCGCTGTAAAGACAATAAAACAAAGACAGGAAAAATCCTGGAAACGGTACTTATTCTCAATTAAAGGGTCAGATTTTTCTCAGATTTTATGGGGGAAAAGAAGAAAAAACAGAATTTTCAGTTTTAAGAACATCATTGCTTATAGTTAGACTCAGGAAGCAGAGACAAATGGTGTTGTGTATTTCTATGATTCAGAAGTAATTTTTGTCCCATGGAAACAATAGTTGAAATCTACCTCTGCACTGTCAGATTCTGGAAAAGGGTTGGTCAAAGCTGTGGGGTGCCACTTTGTGCTTTTCTTCTTCACAAATGACACTTTACAATCTAAAGATGTAAAAACCCATGGAAGCAGCAGAAATAAGATTGTCTCATTCATGTTGAGTAAGTAAAATGGGGCATACTCATTGTTAATATTAATTAAGGAATTAATATTGGCTGAAGCATTCCACTGAAGTGGATAGAATCATGTACCCATTGTAGTGGTGTCTTTCTACAAAGACAGGTTCAGTTGTGTGGTTTCCTCTTATCACACACACATGCTGTAGATGTGGCCATCTGCTTTTAGGACATTTGGAAACCATTTTAAACAAGATGGGTCAAACGTCTATTTAGTCACTGTTTTTTTCTTAATTGGGAGGATTTAATTCAATTGTATTGTGCAAATTTGAGGAAAACAACTTCATCTAAATCTAATCTTTTGTCATTATTTGAATAAGCAATCAAAACTTCGATAGTATGTTTGTCTTTAAAACCTCTTAAATAGTTTCTAGTGGTTGTTTATTTAATTAGGTCCAGTGCTGTGTAAACGTTGTGAAGAAATTCAGTTTAGACTCTTTGATCCAGATAAATAGATATAAAGGATTTAAGAAATAACCTTTCCTCACATATCTAACATTCAGAAATGGCTGACTGACTTTATAAATATTTATCAGTCTATGCTTTTAGCTTTAATAAACCGCAATGCTGTTACATCATTGAAAATACCTCAGATTGGCTGATTATTGATACACCTTCCCAAACCTTTAGAGTAGCTATACTAATTTAAGCCTTCTGCTTCTGTGTAAGCTGACTTATTCTTCAACCTTCACTCTCCTCTATTTAGGAAAATAGTATACATATAGAATGGCAAAAAATGGATGTGAAATCATGTTGCAGGAGACATGTTTTTAGTACTTCGTTCTATCCACTGAGCTGTTCTGGTTGACAAATGTTTTCTGTAAGGTACCTACACTCCACTGCACCTCCTCATCCCTCCCTTATTTATGGGTGCATGAGATCCATGGTGATATGAAGGAGGACTCATGAAAGATCACGCCCATTGTCAGAATGAGCTAGAGAACATCTGTAACCAGGAGAAGGTGGTAAGCTCTCTGAACATGCTTTCCATATAGCAGCAATGTCAACAATGCTGAGGTGGAGGAGGAACCTTATGTAGTCCTCTAATGGTCGTTTCTAACCTTCAGAAATCAAGGTGCTCCTAGTGTTTTGAAATAATACCTTATGTAGGGTAGAATTGCCACCTGTCTTTCAGATCTGTGCAAAAGTGAAAATATCTAGTGACCCTCAGAGTGTGGAGGAGACCTTGGTCCTGCCTTCGTTAGAAGCACCACAGTGCTAATGAGCACACTGTAATGTTCTGTGATGGCATTTTAATGTGGTAAAGTAGGTGTAAAATAAGGCAGGGTTTTCTAGCAGTGGCCAACTAAATTGAATTCATGAGTATCACAGTGCACAAGGTGAGGGAAGAGGTGCAAGATAGATGATTCGCGTAAGCTAACTATTTTCCTTTGACAAATTCACTGTAATCTGATACATGACAATGCATTCTAGATTAAGTTACACAAGGATGTAGCTATACTACTGAATTTTCACTAGAAAGTGTTATGCTGTGAATTGTTACTAAATTGATTGTACTTAACATCTGTTGTGTCTGATAACTGGAGCACTCTGTTTTGCCCCCCATTTTTAGCTTCCTTAAGTGTCTTTTCCCAGCTGTGTAGCTTCCCCCCTTACCCCTCCCCAGTAATATAGACAACTTTGCACCTTTGAAACCCACAACAACTTTGGGTCATTTGTGCATATGATACCCACTTGGCATCAACAGAGAATTCTTTTTTTTTTTTTTGGCCCAGATAAATAAATTGCTGTCAGGTTTGAAACTAAACATTTGCCTTTTAGATTGGCTGTAGCAAGTACAACTTTTCCTTGCTTAAGCTGTTTAATCCATGCAAAGTAAAAGCATCATGCTGATAGGTGGAAATGCTGCCTATCCTGTGCTTGCTGGGATAATCAGCCTACACTGTATCTTTTTAAGGTAGCTAAATAACATTCAGGTACTTTGCAGCATATAGAAGTTGGTCCAAGAACCTGAAAAGTGGGTGAACATTATGACCTGGAGATCAACAAGGAAATATCCAAACTGTGCAAACTTCCCTGGGTGTAGATTTAAGTGTATGGTGACATTTCAGCTTGTCATTGTACATTCAGTGATTATTGATGAAAAAGAGTTTGAGAGATTACACTTCCTTTGTAAATTTGATGGGAAAATATATCATCTCTTTTTATTACCCTAATAATCGTAAAATCAATCACATTACATATTTCTGTTATCTCTTCAGCTTTTATGTTCATAAGACAAAGCAACACTAAAAAGTTAACACAACAGAAATACATTGGTGCAAGCTGTCATTCTTGTGGCAGTTTATTTCCTGGAAATGAGACAGAGTAAAAAAACAACCCACAAACCCTAGAAGAGAAGGAGAAAAGATCACCCACAAGCTCTACTGCTGTATCAGGTGTTTCTTGTAGTTCTACCCTTTTACTTTCCTCCTTATGGCCAATACTTTTGGAGGTATTTTTCTTTCCTTTATCAACCTGATATTTTCTCATTTCTATGCATTGCTCTGTCCTGCACTATGCTATTCCTAAGCATCTGATGTGTATATGTTTGGATGCAGAATTTGGAGAAGTGAAACTTCCACATTGACACGTGCCAAAAGTGGAAGACATGACTCAAAATACCAAACCAGGAAAAATATTTCATGGTCGTGGGCCACAGATTTAGATGGTTGGCACTGGCAGTGGTGAAGAATGAGTCCAGGCAGCTGCTAATGCCCACCTTTGCCTTTGCCCTCCCTTTGTAGACTCAAGTGTCAGGAGACACTGTAGACCCTAGTGCAGTTGTTGTGTTGAGGCACCACTAACTTGAGCCACACAGAGAGTCCCCTGGCTGTGTTGCACCTCTCTCTGTAAGCACAAGAACATTCTGAGCATTTGCAACAAGTGTTTGGCCCTGCCTGGATGCATTTTGGTGTACTGGCAGACTGCGCTGGGACACTGGAACAGTGAGAACACTGTGAAGCTGCCATGGGCTGGTGCATGCACACTAGTTGTCACTTTTCTCTCCGTCAAAGACACCTTTGGCCCATATTTGACTCATACTTCTTAAGCACATGCTGTAGGAGCCAAGCAGGGTGTGTGGACTGCTGGACTTCTGGTCATTTCTGCTGCACTGGGAGTATAAAGCAGAATATTAGGAGGAAGGAGTAAACAACAGAGAAACTAGAGAGTAACCGAAGTCTGGAAGAGAATTACAAGATCCCAGTCTAGCTGCGGTGCCTTGAGGCTATTGATTCAGGTGGCAGCAAGTAGTAGAGAAGACCAGCAGGAAGCTTACCTAACCACAAGCTGAAGAAAATGTAAGGAGTCACGCAGGGAAAAGAGGGATTTGTACTTCTTTAGGAGGCAGTGTTTTAAAATTACATCTTTATAGGATGTCTTATGCTGAAAGCTTTTCCAAATGGCTGCCTATCCTCTCATAGGTTTTCCATACAGAGTATGTGTTTTTGTGGTTCTTTCCTTTCTGCATTGTCCCTTCAGCTACGCTTAATCTCCTGTGTGATGTAATTTTGCATTGTGTCGACTTCCAGAAGAGGCAGTCTGCCTTACATCTTCCATCTCTGCCAGGGGATTGTATTCAAAGTTTATTTTGTCTGTGGTTTTCCCTGAACCAATACCCCTGACTTCTGATTAAAAACCCATGCTTCTCCCCAGAATCTGCGCATTTCAGAAGTGACCTCTAACACTGCTTTTACCAACCCACCTTTGAAGAAACAGATGGTGTGCTGTGAGGGCTCAGCAGAGTCCGTGTACAGCTGAACCCCGCTGGCAGAGGAGAATGCTCTCCTGTATTGGTTACTCAGGGCAGTCAGCAAGCAAATTTTCTGTTGGTATCACCATCAAATATGTCCCCTATTTTTTCATTTTCTTTACGTTGTCAATGTTTTCAGACTCTATACAGTCAATGCAGCAAGATGTAAATTATATTCAAAATGAATTTCCTGCCCAGTGATGTGCAGGGAGGAAGCATGCCCTGATGAAAAAATCAGTGTTGCAGTAGGGCCCGCAGTGACATAATAATAATAATAATAATAATAATAATAATAATAATAGTAGTAGTAGTAGTAGTAGTAGCATCCTAGGATGTAATTTCATGAAGGTCTTACTCAGAATTCAGAATTTGAAACAACACCTTAGCATGCTTCATGCTGCTCCCTACTGGACTGCAACTGATTAACTTAAATATTTATTGACAGCTGGTGATTCTCTTAGTCTGTAGCCAGTAGGCTGAGATGAGATGTGTATTCTGCCTGTGCTAGAACCTACACAGAAGGTAGGTACTCTATTTTGTGTTTTTCAGTACCGTTGCATGCCTGGCAAGAAAAAAAGGGAGTTTTTCACTAAAGACAATCAAATTACATTAACTTAACATGGTGAAATAAAGACACGGGTTGCACACCTGCATTTTTTGGAAGAGAAAGTCCTGATTTTGCTGAGCAGAACCCAATGCTTTCTTCCCTGAAAATTTTTGTTTTATATTCAGGGTAAAACTTTATTCTGACTATAGTCTGAAAGTTGATGTGACAACACTGACAGTGAGCCTGAATCTCAAGCAAGTTTTGCTGCAAGTATCACAAGTGCTTATGTACTGATGTCAGCTAATACCCCACACAAATGCAGCATTTCCGCAAGGGTCTTTGGTAAATTGAAACAAAATATTGTAACTGGATTTTTCTGTGTATAAGAATCAGTTCTGAAAGAGCTCATCCCAAAGGATGGCAGACCTAGGGGAGAAAACTCTTTCCTGAGTGCTTTTGTAAGTAAAGAAATTGGGATTTGTGTCTAGCTTGTAATTTCATCAGTTTACTTTGGGCTTCCACACATGGGCTGCCCCTTTTCAAGTTGTTGTGGGAACAGCACAAGTATGTTTGTAGCCTCTTTCAACAACACTCAAGAGAGGCCTCTTTAGCCATCTTCCTTTGAATCTGATGTAAAGTTTTCTCAGGTGCTCTTTTCTCACAGCCCCCTGATGCTGACAACGGTGTAAGGCTAAATATTTACAAAGAGCTTTCTTTTGACTAGTTATCTCCTAAAACATTGACTTTTTTTTTTTTTTTGCACAGGTTGTTCCACAGTACAAAGGGTAGGAATGTATTACAATTTTATGTTTAAATTTGCAAAAGTTTGTTGCTTTTTTTTCCTGCTTTTTTTCTTCTCAACAGATATTTAATGATCTAAGTAGAAAGAGAACTACCCCCTGATTATGGGGAGAGCTCTCTTTTACTTCAGTGCTTGAACTTCTGTACATCTCTTATGCAGTTTCTGAAAAAGTGCCAAAGACAGGAAAACATTGCAAATGGAACTTCATACTTTTATAATTTGAAAAATGAACAATATTTACATAAGAACATAGTGTTGGTTGAGGTTTTGCACTGGAGAGGAATACCATATGAAAATGAATAATTTGGTGTACTTTTATAGCATCAATTTTGACTACACCTGTGTAAACCCTAAGTCAAAAGAATATAATGTTCCAAAACAGATCCCCCCCCCTTCAGTTTTAATCCACAAATGCAAAGTTTTATGGGCTATTTTTATGACAGCAGAACTTTTGTTGGCATTTTATGAGTTTTTCCAGCTTTTCTGCTTGTCAATGGCAATTTTAGAGGCAGCTTTTCAAAGCGACTTTCCAAATATGGGTGAAAGTTATATGTTATTTCTTCTTTTTTCTTTTTTGAATGGTTGAATATGTCATGCATGTTCATTTGGGTAATCTGGTTTTACTTAGTTGCTGAGAGGGATGGAGGGGCTGACTATACTATGCTTTCACTGAGCCTTTAAACATTACTAGTGTGGCATTGATGAAGCCTGGTTTCTTTTGTGTCAGAGCTGAGGCTCTTTTTAGATTCTCTGTTGTATAACAATAGTGGTGAAGTTGCAATTTCCTCAGCAGAGATTCGGTCATGTACATTGGATGTTTATTATCACGCAGTTTGTACAGACAATGTTTTAGAAAAATCGTGTTGTTTGAGATTGACTGATAGTTTCGTAGGTCTCTGGAGATGGACAGACAGTTTGAATCAGCCTCATCTTCTTGGGAAATGACATTAAAAAATATCACTTGGGATAAAACTAAACATCTTTTCTTTATTGTTATTCTTCCATCAAAAGACCTTTGATTATTCCGTGAATTCACTGGTTATTCAGAATTGCTGTTTCAAGGTGAAATAAAACAAAAACGTTTATTTTGGATCCTTTTAGATCCAGCTAATTCCATAATAGAATATTACTACACTGTTAAGATTAAGGATTTTTGAGGAATGAGTAAATTCTTCTGGGAAACACCAGGGTTTTCATACCATATACCCCAAATCTATGAAGTTTTCCTGTTCTGGTCAGGATCTTCTCCTGACAGTACCACTACAGTCTAGAACCCAGCTCATATTAGTTCATGTTTCCAAAAATGCCTTTGAAGGACAAAAGGCATGTGATAATGATGTGCGTTTCTTCCAGTTGCTGTTCAGGCTTCAAAACGCATTTTTAAGAATGCTTCCTTGCAATCTTGGAATAATTCCTTTGTTTGCAGTCACTCATATCAGTAACACTACTTGTACCCAGTGCTTGACTAGTACCATTTTATCCTCACTGAGAGAAGTGGTGGCTTAATTACTCTGTCTTGAGTTCTAGTTTACCACAATTGTAGATGAAATATTTTCAGTGTTCACCTTAAATTGGAGTGGCTTATTTTGTAAAACAAGTGCAAGCAGACTGTACATTGCTTGAGCTCTAGCCTTGATTTTGTATTTTACAGTGGGGCAGAATGTTTAAACAGAATTCCAGACCTTACTGAATAACCTCAAGAGCACAGTTCCTGATGATCTGCCATTGCCACTTTGGACTTGAAATGTTCAGAAATTTGCACGCTTAGCATGTGATGTGGCAGGGGAGGTTGGAATGATGATGTTCAGGTTTAACACTGGTAGGTAGCCAAGCACCACCATGCCACTCTCTCACTCCCCTCCTCAGAAGAACAGGGAGAAAATATGTTGAAAAAAGAGCTCATGGGTTAAGATGAGGACAGGGAGATCATTCACCAATTACCATCACAGTCAAAGCAGACTCAGCTTGGGGAAGATTAAATTAATTTGTTGCCAATTAATAAAAGTGTAGTGAGAACTAAAAGTAAGCTAAAAACACTTCCCCCCTGAGCTGCCTTCTTCTACCTCTTCCTCCCAAGTGGTGCTGGGGAATGGGGGTTGTGGTAAGTCCATAACACTTCATTGCTGCTCCTTCATTGTCTCTCTCTGCTCCTGCTCCACATGTGGTCCCTCCCACAGGATGCCATGCTTTCCAAACTGATCCTGCGTGGGTTTCCCACAGACTGCAGCTCCTTAAGAACTGCTCCAATATGGGTCTGTAACACTGGGTCCATCCTTCAGGAGCAGACTGCTCCAGCATGGGTCCCCCAGGGGTGGCAACTCCCCCCAGACCTCCTTCTCCACCATGGGCTCCTCTCCATGGGCTGCAGCCTCCTTCAGGTCAGATCCACCTGCTTCTCCATGGGCTGCAGCGTGGAGATCTGCTCCACTGTGGTACCTCATGGGCTGCAGGGGGACAGCCTGCTCCAGCATGGTCCTCTCCATGGGCTGCAGGGGAACTTCTGCTCCGGTGCCTGGAGCACCTCCTCCCCCTCCTTCTTCACTGACATCAGTGTCTGCTGGATTATTAATCTCATTTTCTCAATCCTCTCTCCTAGCTGCTGTTACACAGCGGTTTTTTCCCTGTCTTAAATCTGCTTTCACAAGAGGCATGACCAGCACCTCTCACTGGCTCAGCTTTGGCCAGCAGCAGGTCCCTTTTGGAGCTGGCTAGAGCTGGTTCTTATCTAACGTGGGGCAACTTCTGGACTCTTTACAGAGACCACACCTGCAGCCCCTGCCCTGCTACCAAAACCTTGCCACATAAGCACAATACAGGTATTACAGGTAGCATAAATTGGGAAAATTGGGAAAAGGCAGGTTGGATGTACCTTCAAAAGTTTTGCTCTGTTACATGAAGATTAAATTGATCTTTGGTAATTCAGTAACTTGCACAAATTCCTTGTTCACTGTATTCAGTGTTCAGCACTATTGTTTTGAAACAACTGGTTGTCCTGATACACATTCCTTTCCATTCCTCTGATGCTACCATGCTGTTGCCATTTGACATGGTGTTTGTGAAGATTTCCCTCTTCATTAGTGGACAGAAAGTCCTGAGAAGTTTTTAGCTAGAGTGCAACTCTCAACATCCTCATTGTGGCCATCCGAGTGCTATATCATCTTAGGAAGGGGATGGTAAAATAAATCTGCTTCTGACAGCTTCAGTATCTGTTTGTCCCATTTTGCATTATTGATGTTGTTGTGCAATCTTATTGACATAATGCAGAAAAAGGCCTTAGGAAGATCAAGCAAAGCAAATCACTGAGATGCTGCTAGTGAAATTTCAACTAGTGATGGTAGAGCCAAAGTTGAGTGTCAGGCAGTAAAACAGGAAGGAAAGGAAAGGACTGGCAGAAACAAGGTAGTATTGGTGCCAAGATGTCAAGCTAATCCATTCAGTGATGCTTATTGTGCCTGCTTAACAATATTTGAGGAATGAAAATTTACTAAGAAAAATAGGAAATCAGGTATCTGCAAAAGGATCATGTAGGGACTAATACTTCCTTCAGTCAGAGCCTGAGGCAGAAGGGTATTTGGGTGTTGCAGTTGTGAATATGGCTGAAGTGCTCAGTGCCTCTACAGCAGGAGAGCAAAGCTAATTGGTCTGCAGATATCTGCAACCAAAGAAGCTCCTACATGGCATGCGGAATGCAACAGTGTGTGTGGGGAATGCAGATGGAAGACATATGCCCCTGTAAACACGATAATAATATGTGTAAGAAATTTATTTTCATAAACGATCTTTACAAGTTTGCTCTTGTTCTTTGTCACGGCTTTTTCTTATTACCACTATTCAAAGACATTTTTAGTGCTGCTCCTCTTTCTAACCTTATATTAGTTCTAACAGATGTTTTTGAAGTGCTTTGTTTGTGTTCCATTGAGTGAGTGCAGGAAATCTCAGGCGATTTTTTTCCTTCTTACATGAACAGCCACGAATGAAAAGTGTTTCCTACAATTTACTATTTCATCAGCTGCACAGTTTTCTTTTCAGAATTTTGACTGTGAACTTAGCATTGTTTCATTTCTACTCACTAATCTATTTTGTGCTGCAATGAACAAACCATCTATTTCAAATGTTTCCACTTCCCCAAGAGGTCGTTTCCCTGTCATGCTCTCCAAATTTGGCCAATTGCACTTTTGACCCATCAGGTTGCTGAATATGTGTTTCCTGGAATCTTGAGTTTTTTCCATAACATCTGCAATTGGTAATTTGTACCAGCTGGAGCAGCCATTCTGACTCTTCTTTCTGGTTCACTAAAGGAGAGGTTAGTTATTGCAATTAAAACAAGGAGGTAAGATTCCACCAAGCATTCCTTGGTTAGACTTCTTGGGATACTTGCATACTCTTTCTGAGTTTATCTCTAAATAGGACATGGAAGTCTCAGAGAAATGAGCATAGCTCAGAAATTTTTTCATCTAACTTAATTTAGCCATCAGTGCTGCAGTGGCCAGATTGTGGTTTGGGGACAAGTCCAGTTCTTGTGCATGTTAGCAAACATAAAGGTTTGAATGGCTAGTAGTACGCCTGGATCTGTTAGCCAGGCTGGTAATTATAGTAGACATGGAGGTAGCACAAAGTCCAAACTACCAGTGTATCAATAAAGGGGAGAAATGTGGACAAGTATTCTGAATCATCTGCACTCAGTAAAGTGCAACCCTTATCTGAGCTATTTTTTGTTATAATTGGTGGCTTGGCAACCTCCAGCTTTAATGCTGTAATTGTCCCTTCTTGCCATTTCTCTCTGAAGACTATGATTCTCCTGCTAGTGCCCAGGTTGTTAAAACATCCTGGCATGCCAGTATGTAGTTTAACACCTTCAATATGTACAGATGAAAGTTGGAGATGGCCTTGGTTTTCCAGCCTTTAGCAAAAGACAAGGGAATGTTTACTGCTGACTTTGGGAATGCATCCCTTCCAAACAGAGACAATTAAGGGTCAATTAAAGGACAATTAAATCCATATTTAAATATAGAATCACAGCATCACAGAATCTCCTGAGTTGGAAGGGACCCACAAGGATCATCAAGTCCAACTCCTGGCTCCACACAGGACCACCCCAAAATCAAACCATGTGCCTGAGAGCATTGTCCAACCGCTTCCTGAACTCCGACAGGCTTGGTGCCGTGACCACTTCCCTGGGGAGCCTGTCCCAGTGCCCAAGCACCCTCTCAGTGAAGAACCTTTTCCTAACATCCAGCCTGAACCTCCCCTGCCGCAGCTTGATGCCATTCCCTCAGGTTCTATCGCTGGTCACCAGAGGGAAGAGACCAGCGCCTGCCCCTCCGCTCCCCTCGTGAGGCAGCTGTAGGCCGCCATGAGCTCTTCCCTCAGTTTTCTCTTCTCCAGGCTGAACAAACCAAGTGGTTTTAGTCACTCCTCGTATGTCTTGCCCTCTAGAGCCTTCACCATCTTCGTAGCCCTCCTTTGGACACTCTCTGATAGTTTTATACCTTTATTACATCGTGGCACCCAAAACCGCACACAGTACTTGAGGCGAGGCCGCACTAGCGCAGAGCAGAGTGGGACAATCACTTCCCTTGACCGACTAGCAATGGAGTACTCGATGCACCCCAGGACGCAGTTGGCCCTTTTGGCTGCCAGGGCACACTGTTGACTCATTCAACTTGCCGTCAACCAAAACCCCCAGATCCCTTTCCACGGGACTGATCTCCAGCTTCTCGCCCCCGAGTCTGTAATTATAGCAAGAGTTGCTCCATCCCAGGCACAGAATCAGTCACTTGCTCTTGTTAAACTTCATATTGCTGGTGATTGCCCATCTCTATAATCTGCCAAGATCTCTCTACCCTCAAGGGAGTCAACAGCTCCTCCCAACTTAGTGTTGTTTGCAAACTTGGTATACCTTCAAGTCCTGCATCCAAGTCATTTATGAAAACTAATTTAAAGAGAACCGGCCCTAATATGGAGCCCTGGGGAACCCCACTGGTGACTGTCCACCAGCCTGATGTAACCAGCATATATAGCACCATATAGCACCAAATTTTTGGCTAATATATGCTGGCATATCTCTGGTGGGGTAATGATGGTCGAGAGCATGCAGCTGCCTTAGGGATCTAGAGGAACTTTAGGGTTCATTAGAGTAAGCAGAAGTTTGCCAAAACCAAACCCAACAAAGAGCTTTGAGGTTGTACTGGAATTTACCATTGCTCTGTGCCCGTCTTTTGCTATAGCTGATGGGGTGTAAGTAAGATGTAGTCTTCATCATGGTCTCGGGATATGCTGGTGGCTGAGGGTTTTCTGAAAGAAAGCAGCCTGGGAACCACTTCTCCTTCCTTTGTTTACTGGGCTTTTCTGAAGACCAGACAGGGACGTACTCCTGCCTGAACTTCACACCTTGTGTGCACTCTGATCTGCACTTGTTTAACTGCCCTGTGGGTTCCTAAAAGCTGTTCTGGAACATAATTGATTTTAGGAACTGGAAAGAGTGAGATACTTACAGACTCTCTCCTGTAGATATTTTAATGATAACAGATGGGGGACAATTAAGGTTACAATGAAATATTTTGATATTAATCTGTTGAACTCTCCCTGATTTCTGCAATGAGCATTAAGTAAAGAGCCAGTGTGGAGCTCTGACATTCAGATCTGCACAAAGCAATCTGCTAGCATCAGTTGGAAGAATGACCTTGTTCAAGGACCCAGAAATGTGATAATTGTGGTTTCAAAGAAAAAGATTCAGTCTGTATAAGACAAAGGGGAATGCGTCACTGGATGCATCAACACTAAACTGACAGTATGTGTTCAGTTGCCTGAAATAGAAATGTATATGGTTCATTTCAGGTACTTGTTTTTAAAGATGCAAATTGAAAATTGTTAGCCATTGTTCCCTAGATTTGCGTCTGACATGTTATAACTGAGGTCATTTTTATAAAAAGCACCAGTGATTTGGAAAGGCTTGGTTCTGGAAGACCTCATTTGCTGTCTTTGGATTTCATTTTCAACAAGTTCAGGGATCCTACAGTTTTCCCCACAGCTTTTACAAGCTAGGGTCTCAAAAAGAAGTCCACCAGATGCAAGCCTACTTTGGGAAACATCTGTTTTAAGATGGCTAGTTGTGAAAACAGAATATAACAGCCTTTCTCTTCCACATCTGAAGTTTACCCCCATTCATCTCTCAATGTATTCAATAGAAAGAGTTATCTCACCTCATCTTAGCTCTCTGAAACTGTAATACCTGCCTAAGCTCATCTTTTAGCTCATTTTTGTCATTAGTGGAGGAAGGTAGACACATCTAAAAGCCGTGGACCCTTTCCTAAGGTAATATATGACAGGCATCTTTTGAAGGTGATTCATCCCGGCTATGCCTCTCTGGTGACTTCCATGAGAACCTATGTGCCTCGTTTCTATAAAAGGTTAATGCTAGATGAGGTGATTGACTCCAATGAAAAAAGACCCATGACCAATACTTCTAATGGCCTCATAACCAAAGAATCTGACATCACAATTTTATCTACATTCAGCAGTGAGAGGCTTTTTACTACTTATATTTTATGACTTTCAGTTCCCAAAGGTCAGAACCCAAGAATGGACAGGGTGTTTGCATATGAGAAGAGACTACACCCTTTAGTTTTCAGTAGCAGGAGACAGAGACAAGGATAATTCAAAGGATTCAGTGCTGAGTTCCTGCAGTTCTACCCAGAAGCTCCAGAACAGCAGGAATTGCTTAGGCTGTTCTTTTATTGAAAAACCTCCGTTAAGCCAAAGCTCATTAATGTTTTGGCCATAGAACTTCCGTCCCTGTAACAGACATGAAGGAATTGATGACTGTGAGGTGAAAATACGAACTATATATGATTTCACCTATGGTTGGCTAATATGATCAAAAGCTTATTTGACTTAAGGTGAGTTGAAACAAGCCAGTTACCATCCTGCCAAGGCCACTGAACATACTGTTGTTGCATTGTCATGCTTCTAAATGTTACAAAATTAATTGCTTTATTTATTTATGAATTTATTTGGCATTGAAAGGAAGAAGAATATTTCAGGACACAAGAGGAAGGCAAAACAATTAATTAGGAAATTGCTTGTAATTTCTCTTGATAAAAAATGCCAGTATAGCAATGCTGTGTTTCAGTGATTGTTCCTTGAAAAGATGTTTTTTCTTCCCCGGAAGTTGTCACTTGAATTTTTCTGTACAAAGGCAGTAACAAAAGATAACTGTCCAGTCTAATACAAATCCATTGGGTTGTGGGCTACCAGTTACTGTAATTTCTGTTGTGTTTTAAGGGTTCCTCCTGGAGCTGACTTTCTAGGTTGTCTATTCCTCAGAAGTTCATGCATGCTATATATGCAGAGAACTAGACTGAGATGTGGCAGACTGTGAAATGAATCATACCTGCTGACTGTTGTGAAAAGACATGGTGAGCTCCTCAATGATTTCCTGTGTGTGCTGTATCTGTCTCACCAACCTGCTACTTGAATGGAGCATCAAAGGGTCTGCGATAAACGTCATGGAGGCTTTTGTCAACCCAGCTGACTGAGGCTACTGCATGTGTTCATTATTAAGTGTAACCACATGCAGTCTGCTTTTGATAATTTTGGGCAGTGTTAACTAAACATCATGTGCGTTTTCTTTATGGTTTCTTTACACCTTAGTTGGATACCATCCAGGGGCATCTGACAAACCTTCTACATGCTCATTGCTTAGCTGATCTGCACATGCCCTCTAACTCTGATATATCCCCAGAATATCAGATTTATTGAATTTGTACAATATAGTGAGATAGCAGATGCGCACCTATTTCTATGCAGCAATTCTTGGATTGAAATATGGTTCAATGTACAGTGAACATCTGTTTCTTAATCTTATTCATGAATTTCCTACTGTTAATTATGGTAGTTTGTCAGAGAAGGAAAAGGAATGTGTACCATAGATCAGAAGGCACAGTTTCGTCTCTCAGTTCAGCAGACGTTGTCTTTCCAGCTTGTAGTAGCAGCCCTTGGGCTTTTTCTGTATGTAAACTGAAGCTGGCACTTATGCAATCAGATCTACTCAGTAATACTTCTGATTACTATTTTGTTAATTTCTAAAGCTTGTGGGTGATTTTATTTACTTTGATTTTTTTAAAAAAGTAATTTGAGCTGGGTATCAAAAGAATGTTATCGCAAATGAATTGTCTTTGGAATCATTCTCTTGGGTTTTCAATACATAAGGGTAATTTGACTAACAAAAGCCACATAAACACAGACTGATAGCAGAAGGTGCCTCTTATTCAGACTTCCAGAGTCAGAGTGACAAGGATTTGCTGAAGCTGAAAGTGCTCCACACTAATGTCTAATTGCAATGGCATTCTTTCTGTCTGCAGGAAACTCACAAAGGGTCTCACTGTAACTGGGATCAATTTTATGTGCTAGATTTTGCTGGTGAACCTCTGTGATGAAAAGGACTGTAAATAGTCTCCCATACTAAAGTTAATGCTAACAATATTTTGGGGAAAAATATGTGTATCTAAGATCAATCATGGCAAGATTATTAGTATATAGCAGCTTGCATTCTTATCCCATATGCAACTGCAAGACCTTTTACAAGCATGCCCACTTCCACTGAAATCTGGTGACATTTGTGACTGAAGGAAATGACCAAACAGTGGGAAGTTACTTCACAGGAATAGGGAGAGGCCAGGAGAGCAAACCCGATTTCTTACAGAATGTGTTACAGGATCCCTTATCTTTACAGGCAATCCCCAAACTGTTCTCTCACTGAGTGCAGTACCAGAATTACACTGAGTGCAATGAGATATTGTCTGCTTAAGGAAACTTTGACTTAAGTTTTAAAGATTCATTCCAAAGCTCTGGAAACTTGAGGAACGTCAAGAACAGATTTGCTCCTGGGATATGAAACCACCATTCTAGGAGAGCTTAACAACCTGGTGTTTTCTTGCTACATACACCAGTTTTTGTCAGCTTCAGTAAAATTCAATTTTCTGTACATAACGTTCTTGTTCCATATGTTCTTGGTACATCAGTAAAACCTGGAACTTTCTTACTACAAAAGAATTGAGGAGGGACATTCTCATTCATGGAGTAATTCACAGCTTTCCTAGCAATTACTGTCCCAGTGTTGCGATCTCCTCTCTGCTTTCAATGGTATCAGACTAAAGGGATTCCTTTAAATCAATGCAGGGTGTTGCTTTATATTCAAGACTAACAGTTTGCTTGGTAAACTACAGTTCACCATCGAGAAGAAGTCAAGACAGAGCTCAGAACTGATGTGAACAATGAGCTGTATTATTTATGTGGAGCTGTAGCTGTAGAATGATTTCAAGTGTTATGAAAAGGTTTTCTCTATTTGCTTATGAACTATGTATGTCTTTGAAAGGAAGTAAGAATGACACATCTTTTCTCAGGTTAGTGCAGAAGGAAGCCAGTAACTCATTTTAGCTAGCTGTGTCATTATTAGCGAAGGTGGGAGAAGTTTTGATGTTGCTCAAATCCTTTAAAGTTTTTTGGAGCATTTTCATATTTTGCAGAAAGATAAGTCTTTTTTTTTTTTTTAATACTGCGGTGTGGTGTGGACCACATCTATCTTCTGCTCCTTCTTCTCCTCCTCGGATAAGAGACAGGAAACTGAATAGTTTCTTCCAACCTGTATTTGTAGCAAGCTTTTGAACTCACAACCCAGGTAAACAATCCACTCTTGAGGATTTTCTGATCTAGGATATTAGTTGTTTCTCCCACTGAGCTACTGCTTCAGCATAATTCCCTCAGTCTCTCAGCCGAGCTCTGGGATCTCTGATCTGAGTAAGTGTTCAAAGGGAATAAGCAGAAATCACTTCAGTCCAGGGTTCTCCTCTCTCTGGTGAGTACCTTTGCTATGTGTACGTGGGTCGGTTTTGGTAAGAAATGCCACTGCAGACTTTCTTAATGAAACTTATGTCAGACTTAACAGTGGCTTGTGAATAGCTTTTGATCTCAAAGAGTTATTGACTATTGATGAAAGAACATTGTCTCAAAAAAGTACTTAACCAGCTCTAACAAAAAGTGCTGTGTTCAATAGCTTGCCCTCTTTTCCCAGCAATAATGATAAAAATCTCTCTGTTTTCTACAAACCTAGCATGACCTAGACTGCTGTGGTTGAAACAATGTATTAATCAGGTTCACCTGTCAATATCAAACCGTTCAGCAGTTAACATTAAGTGTAAAACAAGGGTAAATATTCCATCCTTGGTAATCTGTAATTATACTAGGAGATTCTTTTTTTTTTTTCTTTTGATGTGCATTCAAAGTTGTTTTTTCCTCAGCAGGCCCAATGGTATAATAATGATTCTTGGAAGGAAAGATTGAGTTGTAGTGTTGAATATGTGCAATGAATCACAGTCTTAAGGCTCTGAAAGTAGATGTGGAGACTAGCCACGCAGCTTTGCAGACTTCACACTGGTTGAAGGAACTTGCCCCAAGTATTCAGACAATCCATGTACTTTGTATGTTAATTGGAGCTGACTGGTTTCCAGACTGTGGTGGTGTTAATCTTTGCTGGAGTGATATGTAATGCTATTAAAAAAAAAAAAAAATCAACAGCATAAAAACAAGCCCTCTAGCTAAGGAGATAAATATTTGTACACAGACACTGTTTTATTTATAACACAGAGGAGAGCACTTGGAGCAGCTATTCAGAAATTTTACGTTTCAAGAATACTCTGAAAACAGCTTCACTTCTTCCTGTTATTCAGTTTGGATTTGAAGTGTTTTTGGGTCTTTGAGCTGTGTAACTTTCATGCACTAAGTTCAGTTGCTCAGTTTCTATTAATTTGCTTTCTATCTTCCTGAGTCTTAAGCATGATAGCAAATATTTTAAGGAAACATTAAAAAGAATGGGAACAGGGCTGTGGAACAGCACAAGCTTTGGATAACCTCTCACCTTCACTGAGGACCCAGCCTGCTTGTCTACACAAATGTATTACTCTGCTGAGTTCAATGGGATTATTTGCAGATGCTCTCAGAGCTTTTTACAGTGAATGGATACAGATATTTCGCTTGGAAGGGCAATGTGGGAGACCATGTTCTGGAAGTGGGCTAGCCCCTTTTCCAAAATTTTACACTTACCTGAGCTGTCTGTTGGATCAGAGGAAGTTAAAAATGCTAAGCATTGCACAGGGCTAGCATTTTGCTTTGGGCAGTTAAGGGATTATTCCAAGGACTAAAATGTGAAGTAACTGTACAGAGAACAAGGGTTCTCAAACTTTTTCCGTAGCATTTGGCACACATCACAGAGCATTTGGGGACTGGAGGAACAGATTCCCTTGCAAATCTCATTAAGAAAAGCATTAGCTGTATCTTATTATAATTAAACAACCTGATCTAGAGCTAATATTGTATGACCAACAGTTCTCTGTAGGTGCTCTTCTGATGATCACAATCTGGGAAACACTTGTGGCGTGTGCCACGGTTTTAAGACAGCTTAATGTTAGAGATGTTTAACACCTGCCATCTGGCCTGGGGTCTCCATATTCACAGCAATTGGCAGCTTCTTGTACAACTAGCTACTTGGGCTTCGATGGATCTAGGTCCAGTAGATCTGTGGAAATTTTTAGTTCTGATACTGAAAGGAAAAGAAGAAAAAAACAATGAAAATATAAGTTTTGATCACTCTAAAATGAACTTTTAAAAACAGAACAGAAGAAAACATGCTTTGGTTGAAAGAAACGTTTTGTTCATACAAAATAGCCTGTTTTGTTTTCAGACAGTTACAATAAAAGCAATGTAAATAATGATCTTGATTCCTTGAATTGATTATGATAATTGTATCAGTATGTTTCTTTTAGTCGGTAGCCTGACAGGCTACTCATGTTCCTATGAAGTGGTACATGTAACTGAACCCTACTCACTTGCTGCTGTGACTAGTGTATGAAGAAAGGAAGTCAGAATCTTGCCCTCTGCTTCCATTGCCTTAGTACAAGATCCTAAAAAATAAAATGGGTGAAAAGTTTGTTGTAATGTTTTTATTTTAGTTAAAATGGTTTGCTGAATTTGATTGAATTCCAGAATTACTTCAGCCCCCTGAAACTGCATTTTCCAGCTAATAAATTTGCCTGGATGCCCTTCAGTGGGACAGTCTGGCCTTAACTTTATGATTGCAGTCAGGACTATTTCAACCAAATTGAGATACATGGAATGCATTAAAGACAAACTATCACTGGGCTCTTATTTAGTAAAGGTAACTGGCAGCAGCTGCTGTGACTCAGTGAGTCAGAAATAGTTATAGATAATGGATGGTAAGGCAAAGACAATGTAATTTTTTTCACATGAGAGCAGCTGATCGTGTGACAAGATTTTATTATACTTCTTCATCGTACTTCTGTTTTGCTAAATGATTGATGCACACAGTACTCTGCATAATCTTCTTTGGTGATGAATGTTGGTGCCATGAAGCAACAGTTACTCACTGTGCTATTACTGAACATGAATTTTGATTGACTTGTGGCATAGAGCTGCCGGGTACTTAAATCAATGAAATAAAAGTCAGGAAGACTCCCCCTGCAATACTAGCTCCTTTGTCTTGTGTACAAACAGTGTTTCTGGTAACAAGTTAAGGGATCATATCTCTGGATTCCTCACACATGGGCACGAGGAAGGAAAAGGCATGTGAATCACTGCTTACTGTTTAGGCATAAAAGCTGTGATTTTTTTTTGTTTATTTTTTCAGATTTTTGTGTGTTTTTTTTTTTTTTTTTTGCTTGTTTGGTTGGTTTTTGTTTGCTTGTTTGTTTGTTTTTTGTTTTTCTCTTCCTCCCGTCCTACATTGCCAAGAAAAGCCAGGAATGTCTAAGGAGGGATCAGTAGTTTTGGCTCTAGGGAGGAGGTGCATTCGTCTTCCCCATGTGCTGCCTGAGGCTGGTATTGACCTAAAAGGTAGAGAACAACCTTTCCTAGCTCTGTGCATCAAACAAAGCACATTGCTGCTTACACTCAGTGGTTCATTTATACAGAAGAGGAGTATGGGAGCACCGAGGCATGTTTCCTCTTCCATGGGGCTGGAGTTGCTCTGTGGATTCCCTCAGCTGTGTTCCAGGATTGGAGGAAATGTGCTAGCATGGTTGAATGCTCTCTAATGGCTTACAGAGGTGGGAAGAATTGTGCTTGGTGTGTCTGTACATCACTGACCTTTCCATCCCCATTTTCACATCAGGAGTGAAGTACTGAACAACACTTCTGTTTTCTTGACAACAAACAGGCAGATGAGTTAATCATCTGCCTGGAGTTGAGGGGTCCACCTCTTGTTTGAGATTCTTTGTATATCTAAATATGTAGTTCTGTGTCAGTGGTACCACTGCCAGTAGGAGTGGTGTTTATGTGACCTAGCCAGAGAAGCAATCGATGTTTTTTATGATGTTTGTTCTCTGCAGCCTCAGTGTTTAGGGGGATGGGGGGAGAGAAGAAGGAAACTCAGCTGGAAGGAGTTGTTGGTGCAGTACACATCGGCTTCCTGGTTGCTTCTCAGCTCAGCCATGAAATCCAATGCAGCGGAGACTGATTTTTCTTGAAAGCATTGATGCCATGGCAGCATTGTAATAGCAAGGGAATACAGATATTCACTTCATGTTAAGAACTTCATTTATATGACTTGTGTAGGAGGTTGGGCTCCAAACGTGTGTAATAAAGTGAGAGCAAGGAGTCAATTTAGGGCACAGAAATTGGGCTTGAGCTCTGAATTACTCTGTGGAAAAGCTTATCTTTCTCCATGGACTATAGAAAAAGCTGAGGAAGACTAGTCTCCTAAGTAGAAGCTGAAGTTTAGATGACATAACTACTCCTCTACATTTCTTCATTATGAGCAGGACAAATTACAACTTGTGGTTTCTGCCACACAGTTAAATATATATTTCAATGTTTATTTAACTGCTGTTTAACGAGGATGAAGATGCTGAGAAAAATGTTTTAACATGTTAAGACTTTATCCCATGGTCCTTTTAAAGGAATGATAATTTTCTTGTAATTTTAAGAATGTACCTTCTTGATTTTTTTTTAAATATTGAGATTCACATTTTACTTCTCCTCCTTCTCCTTCTCCTTCTCCTTCTCCTTCTCCTTCTCCTTCTCCTTCTCCTTCTCCTTCTCCTTCTCCTTCTCCTTCTCCTTCTCCTTCTCTTCTCTTTTTTTTTTTTTTCTTTTTCTACTTTGGCACACAAAGTAGAGTGAAGGAGAGGAAGAGACGAAAGAAAATTGTGCAAATATATTAAATGTGTTCAATACATGAGAAAAAAACATTTTAAAAGGGCATCTGCACAAATTTTTGTTTTCAGAAAGTCTGTTCCCCCCAGTAATAACCTAATAGAAAAACTTCCATGAATTCTGTTTAATATAGATGGGATAGTCTAAGGGTGACTTCATGGTCTAATGAAAATTATAATATTTCCCTAACCTTGTATAGTATTTCTGCAGTAGTATTTCTAAATACACTCAAATACACCTTTGCATATTTGTAAACCAGTCGTCATAGATGGCTGACATTTGCCAACAGATACTGCCCAAGATGTTACTTGCTTTCTTATGCCTGGAATGGAATAGCCCTCTCTTAGCTCCCGTGTTAAATTCCAAGTGATTTCTGTTTTAACTTATTTCAGTATGACTAGGGGACTGAGATATTTCGCTGACTTATTTGAGCCTAAATAATGTGGCATTTGTTTGGCATCATTGTGACTGATCTGCGAAAAGTTATTTCTGTTGATTTCTTGTATATGAATTAAAAAGCTTTGTAGACTTCAAAGAAGAGTTTTCATATGCCAATCATGTATACTAGATGTCTTGCTGGATCCAGTTTTGAACTGGTGCTCACTCTCAAAACTATTTCTCTTTGTGCCAATCATTTTTAATTTTCCTCTTTCAGGTTGCGGTCTTTGGTAAAACAGTTAGAGAGAGGGGAAGCTTCAGTTGTAGACCTAAAGAAGAATTTGGAATATGCTGCAACCGTTCTTGAGTCAGTATACATCGATGAAACTAGGTGAGTTAACTACAGATATCAGCATTCATCTTATATCTCGTACCAACGACACAAAATTGTAAGTTACATGTCAGTATGAAAACTTGTTGTAGCCAAGATTTATTACTCACAGACAATATGTTTCTAATAATTATAATATCCTATTTCATGCAAAGCAGATCTCCAGTCCTTGGTCTAAAAGCTTCTTTAAGTTTCCCAAGGCAGGGGGGGGAGATCAAAAACAATTATAAGTTTAACATGTATTCTCTTGGAGAAAGGTTTTCATAATAATTGGTTCCTACTTTTTCTGAAAATTTCTGTGGAAAGTTCTAAAACAGTACCCCTCTATTCCTTTTGAACAGTGTTAAATCTTTTCACTTGTATCAAGACTTTGAAATTATAAAAAATTTTACTCCGGGTCATGATAGAGGTAGACTGGTATGACATTGCAGAGGAATTCCCCTTCCTGTTATGTGCTGTTTCCCCAGTGCTAAATGTACTTGTAGAGTGACCTCAGATGACCAGAATAGGAAAGGAGAGGACTGTATTATACTAACTGGGAAGTTAGACATAACTGTCAATGATCTCTGAAGGGCTGAAAGGTCAGGAATATTGATGAAAGGAAGATGAGAAGTGAGTGGGTGATTATGTCGTTGTGTTTCAGAAGGCTGATACTTTTTTGTCAGCCTAGCAGTGAGTTTTACAATCTGGCGTTTAACTATGCAAGAGAATAAACAATCTGTTGAAGACCTGTAGAAATATGTTCCCTTAGGGCTTACAAATTGAAGGCGTTTAACAACTGCTTCTGTTAGAATATATGTACGTTTCTTTTTGGTGAATGATGTTGCAATGCTCTCCAAGGCAGTCTACTTACCTGTTGTCTTACTCCCCCTTCTAGGCGTTTACTGGACACAGAAGATGAGCTCAGTGACATCCAGTCCGACTCTGTGCCCTCAGAGGTCCGTGATTGGTTGGCTTCTACCTTCACACGACAAATGGGGATGATGCTGAAAAGGACTGAGGAAAAACCCCGGTTCAGGAGTATTGTCCATGCAGTACAAGCTGGGATATTTGTGGAAAGGTAAAGGAGCACATAATTACTTTGTTCTAGTAGCTGCCCAGGTACTGCGGATTGCACCTGTAGTATTGAATGAAGAATACTTTAATATGCTTCTAATGATTTTCTACACAAATCTGATTAGCACCTGGAAACCTGGTAACAGATTGCAACCTGAAACAGCACATACTGATCTATTCTTAGCATGATACAGGTGCAATAGCACAGTTGAAATAATTATGACAGAGAATATAGACCTCTGCATAGCCCTAGGTCAGGAGTTAAAGTTTTTAAAATTCAGTCAACCCAGACCAGGCCCTTCCTTGCCTGTTTACCTCTGTTGTCTAGTATTTCTTATGAAGAACTGCTAAGAAACAGAAGAAAATCCTGTATCATAGTATTACTGACGTGAATTATATAGTACATGTATGGACCAAAACTGATGTGAAATATTTGGAGCTCAGAGGGGATTTCAAAAAATCCATTGTGTCCTCTCAGCCTTTTCAATCCTGATTTGCATCAGAACATACTGCTAAAATTGATTCAGTCATTTAAATTTGGACTGATTTCCACTCTTACCTTTTCTTATTGAGTAACCACTCTTCCCTGATGTTCTTCCTTCAAGCTAGAAGGAGGGCTGGTGCATGTGAAGCAGCCAGAAGACTTCAGACAGGAGGTCCCAGGTCTCTACAGCAAAACTCAAGTCAGGAATGAAAGCGCTGAGAGAAACATCCAGGGCACTGCGGAGCACTTTTCACTGTTTATCAGAATTGCATTGACAGCCTAGCAGTTTTCTATGTAGGAGGTTGGGTGTATAAGACAGTGGACCACAGGCCACACAGATAGAGCCTCCTCCTACGTATTTAAGAAGTTACTTAAACTTCAAGAAGTTGCTGTATGTGTGTTAAGAGTGGCAGCAATCATGATAAGACTAACAGGACAGCATCAGTTGTCATTTCTCCCTGGAAAAGGTTTCTCCCAGGTTTGACAGGCTATTTGTGAATTAACCCTCACTCTCAGTGAGGGACTTGCTCAACAAGGAAATAAATGAACTGCAGAGAGCTGGCTGCAGGAGGCTGTTTTCCAGTTGATCTGAGTCACTGTGGCCTGAAAGAGGAAATGTTCAGATATGATATGGCACCAGAGGAGGGTTGTTGCTCTTCTGAGCTAAGGGAGAGGGTGCCTGAATCATCACTTAAGAGAAAACTACTGGGTCCTGGCAGGAGGGGGTAAGAAATTCTGTAATTTAGGGAGTGGGAGAATTCTTCAAAGGGGCTGACATTTTTCATGTCTGAGTGCAGAACATAACAAGGAAAAAAGGAAGTGAAGGAGGACTTCACACAGGATCATATCAGATGGGAGAAGAGAGCTTTCCATCACCTCTTTTCAGTCCTGCATTGCTTAAGTGCAAAAAAGGGAGAGCTGTGGAAAGACATTTTAGCTATGTCAGTGTTTCTGCATTCACCAAGCCTATTACAAAGCATGGCCTGAAAACAAGTTTAAAATCTAGTATGTACTTCGGTGCTTTGCTTAGTATGGTGCAGATGTTGATTATTGGCTTATTCTCTCTCATACATACACGGAGAACACCCAAAAGATTTTATACCAATCTTAAAAAAAAAAAAAAAGTAGACAAAAGTAGCAGCTGTACCAAACTGGAGGTGATTCATTGCAGACAACAGATGATTTCCGAAGTACAGAATTAGCTTGCATGCTGGACCAGCAAGGATTACAGAAGCTGAAAGGGCAGTGTGGTTATCTGCAGTGGAAAATGAGGAGCATCTTGTTTATTTGAGTGTAGCCTTTCCCTCTGATGAAGATCTGATATTGACAGATTCTTCTTGATGTCCTCCCAGGTGACCAAGGTATGAGATACTAGGAAGTATATGGTCTCAAGTTAGGCTATACAATAAGAGTGGTATAGAGAATACGTGTGCAGTTAAGAAGAAAGAAAAAAACAAATTGCAGTTAAGGTTTGCTGGGCTAAACAAGGTCTCCTGTAATGGTGTGTTGCCTTATTGTTGTTTTTGTTTAATTTTACTTATGTGTTGCCTTATCTATTTTATCTTGGTAGAATGTACAGACGGACATCAAATATGGTTGGTTTGAGCTACCCACCAGCTGTAATTGGAGTGCTAAAGGTAATCTCAATAAAAAGGTGCGGGAGGGTCTGTACAAAGCATCAGGGTAACACTGTGATGTTTGACTTGGTGAAGGGGGTCTTTGCACTTGCCTTTTTCTTCTCTCTGATGTTTAGTATAGTTCATCTACATTAATAATTTACTAGCTTAAGAGAATATTCTTTCAATAAAAGAAACAATGGAATTCAAGGCTAAGGTCATTTTCAAGTTGTGAAGGTTACTGTTCTCTGTTCTAGTTTACAGTGATTAAACTGATGACTTCTTAGTAATATGCTGAAATCAATCACAACTTTGCACAGGGAAGAAAGAAAACATGGGTGCAGAGAAGTGGAGAAAGAAAAGTATCAGTTGCTGTGAGAGAAGGGATTTTCTTGCATTTCTCAGCTTCAGGTCTTCAAGGTGACAATCATCTTAGACATAATAGTCTTTTTGTGAGTTTTGAGATTTCAGAGGAAGACTGAGACGTCACAAGGAGTCTAAAAAAAAGTAAGATTCAATTAATGGGGCAATTGCAAGGTTCTTGACTTAGGTAGGAATTATCAAGACCACAAATACAGGTTAGCCCGCAGTTATCTACACAGCAGCTTTGCAGAGGTCTGGTAACCAGGCAGATCACAAGTTGCATGTGTTTCAACCATGCCATGCAGTGGTGAAAAAAGGTGACACAAACGGGCATATACAGAGGCATTACATGTAGAGCTTGTGAAACAGTCCTTCTGCTCTACTCCACACAAGAAAGACCTACAGGTAGGGTACTGAATCCTTTTCATTTTGGATAGTATGACTCAACAAAAGATAATGGAGCAATCACAGAAGGTCTACTGAGTGCAACCAAGATGATGACCTTCATGTACAAAATTGAAGCATTTATTCACACCTTTTTCCAACTGAAGGTTTACAAGTGTTAGCTTCACTATTGCAAATGGGATCTAAAGTCTTTATTCTTTTAGAACTACACCCCATAGCCAAATTATGGGGGAACACATCTATAGTGGTGCCTCTTTTCCTGAGTTCTTCAGCAGTAACAAGACAGTCCAAGACCTCTCAGCTACTCTCAGCTGACTTAAAACTCACAGAATTCCTCTCCCCTTTCTATGTTGTTAAGTTATTAAGGGTCATAAACAGAACTGATTAAGCTAGAGTAAGTTAAGACACATCAATAACAACAAAGGCATTGACTAATTTTGCTCAGGGTGAAATAATGCCTGCTTGGCCACTGTGCACTCTAGGATGTATTTTTTTCAAAACTATTTTGAGAACATGTCTCTGCCTGGATGGCCTTGGGGTAGGTAATGGATGTGGTAGAAATAAGAATTACTTGTTTTGAAGAAGTGTTCTGTCTTTGAAATAATACTTCATCTTAAATTTCTCAGTCCCATCTCCTTAATGGAAAATGGTACATTTCTTGCTTGTTTCAGTCCAGTACAGCCAAGTAAAGAAAAAAATCCCCAAACTTACAACTATGTGACTGCTTGGTGATCTCTGTAAAATGAGCTAATGGTTTAAGCATGCAAAAGGGTGTAGGAGTGTACCACAGACACCTCTTCAGCTGGTCTGGATTGCCATAATCAACATTCCTCTTGGAGTTATATTAATAGGGACAAGGACTGAGATGACATGGACTGAAAACTAGTTTATTTTTGAATGATGTGCTCTTCTTTTTTGCTGTGGTGTCCAGCAGGATGCCTGCTCTAAGTAAGCCAAAGCTGTGGAATCAGCTTGGGAAAATGAGATTGGTTTTAATAAAACAATGAAATACTGCAGCTTCTGCAAGGAGTGCAGATGGAGTGGTAGCAGTACAAGTCCAAGGTGTATTCTCTCTCTCACTTTTTCAGTGGATGAGAAGTTAGGCAAGTATCTGAATTGGTTCCACAGCATCTCTCTCTCTCTCTGTATATGTATCTCAGATACTGATTTTTGTACTGCTGTAGCCGGTTGTTTTTCTGCATGACATGGGTGTGATGATGTAAGACCTATTGCTATAAAAGGGATGATCAGACTTGTCTCTCATTTGAGTAGTGGCCATACGTGCCATTCATACAGATGTGTGAATAAGTGTGTTCATTTACCTGGTAAGTTGTGGTGGTCTGCTGTTCAGCAGTGTAGTGCTAGAGACAGAACTTAATATTAACTAACTGCTGAAATATTTACCTACTTTAAAAATTATTTTTTTTCAGCCTTTTCTGATGCCCAGGCTGTCATGGAAATATTTTCTGGGCTAGCTAATATGCAGGTAATGAACACAGAAACTGTAGTCACTTAAAAAGTGAGTGTCGGCAATTACTTAGTATCTGCAGTATAGACATCTGCTTGACTGTGGCACAAAAAAAATGTCAGGCCTGCCAGTAATGTTGAAAAAAATAACATCTATCCCTGAATCTGCTTGTTGGCTTGTAAAAACAAATCGAGTCTCCAAGGTTAAGGACAGATTGCAAGGCAGAAAACTGAACATTTAGGAAGAACCGGTGTTTCACTTTATCTCTAGGTTCCCCCAAGAAGTTAAGCAATGGCCAAATAATTAAGACACGGGACTGAGACATAAGATAACCTTGGGTCTGTAGTTACACTGCAGTGAGTACAAACAGCATTAGGGTAGCTTATGACACTTCAGCTGAGGCTACAGGGCCAATGACCTGTAGATGTGTAGCACAGGAAGTTTCCCATCCCTTGCTTCTCCTGCTCTCCTCATGGAGAAGAAACAGTTTTTCTCCTCCAGCACAAGATGTCTGTGAAGTGCTGCTTGCCTTTAGATCTCTCCCCAATATAGAGGTCACTTCTGTATTTAATTTTTTTTTAAAGGTCATAAAATCCACTAATTTTCAAAGTGTAGCTGGCGTTGCTGCAAGCCTCTAAGCAATCTGTGAAACGTTCATGCTTCTGTTAAGAGGATTTCCCCTGCTAGTTATTTATGGTAAAATGCTGCTGTCATTGTTGTCAATAGCAAAACTTCTGTTGACTAAAAGAGAGCAAGGATTTTCCCGTCAATGAAATCTGAATAACTCTACTGTGAAACTTAGCATCTACGTGGTTAACCACTATTCAGTGCAAAAGAACAATTTTGATGTACTATTTTGCAGTTTTGCAATTTGGTTAATTTTATCTGCTGCAAGAGCGCAACACTACTACAAGAAAAAATACATAAAGAAACACAAACATTTTATTTCTACAAGATAAGATGCCTTACAGTTAATTCTATTTCAGCATAGTTTAGACATTATTTTCAATGTCATAGGAACCAAAAGTCAATTATTATATATGTGCAAGTGTTAAATTAATTTGCTTCCTTGACTGAGATTAGTGATTACAAAATAAAAACACTCAAAAAAAACCCAACAAAATATTTAAAGTTGACGGAGTGTATGCTTTGGGCATTTCTTTTCTTGCTCATTTTCTACTTAATAGTTAAAGGACTTCAAAACATATTTTCTCAGTGGAACTTTTTCCTCTCTTTGCTGTTTTCCCTCTCCAACACCTACTGAAAATGCTGAAAAGCTGCAATTTATGATTGTGCTTCTGTGACTTGGGCCACAAATAATTTCTGGAGAAGCCTGATCCTACATTCATTGTGTGGGCTCTACACAGCTTGTAAAATCAACTGCTCCACCAGGGGATGATTTACTGGGATAGGTGGAGCAATCTTGATGAAAGCAGAGCTGAATCTTCAGCATCCTTGGTATTCACTCATTTTCTGACACAAATTAGCATCTCCTTGGACTGTACTTTCCCAGGAGACATACTCAGCTCTGTGTAATCAACACTATGTGAGTAGCAAGGTTGTCAGAATCAGCCCACACTGGAGAGAGCTGACCATGACAACAAACAACAAAGGTAGATTGAACTTTAAGAGTTTCGTAGATGTGTAATTTAGTATTTTTTGTATTGCTGGAAAGGATGGTAAATTTTTAGATGGACTCTATTCCTTAGCAGTGTTCAATGTTATGTCTAACTGACCCCCATTTCTTGCACTGAGAGCCAGCTGTGCATACATGTGTATGAAATGTAGTCATCTTTCTTGGTGAAAGTGCCAAAAGGAAATGGGAGGTAACTTGCAACACATTGAAAGTGGAGGGAAACTTTAATTTATAGATGTCAATCTTCAATATGTGGTTTAGGGAGAGTCCTTTGGATGCGTCCCTGCAGGAAGCACATCTAAATTCTCATCAGGCAAGAGACTAAGAGCTGGTCCTGTGCCAAATGCAGCTGTGCAGTTGATGTGTATATCATTCCTCTAGCTATAACTCCTTCTGCACCCTTACTCTTTGTTGCTAGGAGGAGGAGAGAGAGGTTCATGGGGTTTCAGGAACATCCTATTCTGAGATCAAGGCACTTTATCTTTATTGATAATGAGTGCTGTCAGCTCCCACTGCCTTCCCTAAGAGTTGAGATTGAACTCAGCCTTCTGCAAGAAAGTTTATACCTTATACTTTAGCTTTATGAGAGGGGAATTGAACTTTCCCTCCTCCATCTCTTGACTGACCACCCTGCAGCATTAGTATATCATTTACAGCTGACTGGAACTCTCCCAGCTGGAGTTAGATATCTACTTTTATGTTACAAAGGTTATTTTTTATATCATTATTAGCACTTAATGTAGCATTACTGTGATTTTCTCCTGTTCTGTAGTTTTCTGAAAACCCCAATGAACTCAGCTTTAAAAAAAAATAATAATAATTTAAAGCTAGTTAAAAAAAATTGCTTAAAAAAATAGAGTCATGCTGTCTTTGGACAATTGAAGCTGCAATAGTCACAGGTTTAATATTCAAATCAGAAGGAACTAAGTTGCTCTTTGGCTCTAGCAGGATAGTTCTTCTAGATATTTGTTACTGTGGTTGACTGTGTAGCAAGTGGTGAAAATATGACCATGGGCCACACTAGGCCCATCCCAATGTTTCAGTTACTAAAGCAAACCGGGATTCTTTTTGCATTCAGCCTTTGCTGATTAAATTCTGATATGGTGAATCACTGTGATTAGAATAAACAAGCAACATAAGTGTTCTGAATGGAAGCTTCTTAAACATGAGTCATACAATACTGATGAGTGAATAAGACTCTGCATTGGTTAAATGAAACTAGGAAAGTTTTTTTAAAAAAAGCTATGCATTTACACCCCCGCTCTCATCCTCCATTTGTAGATGCAAAGTGATAGAAATTTAACTATGATGGTAAAAGGGATGACCATATTAACTATCTTTTCTACTCATTCTTGCAGAATGTAGACAAGTGGTCCTTTGATGTATTTGCACTAAATGATGCCAGTGGGGATCATGCATTGAAATTCATTTTCTATGAACTTCTCACACGCTATGATCTGATCAACCGTTTCAAGGTCAGTAGTTGTAAGATGGGTTTCTTCTTCTATCTTGGATTTTCTTGAATTTCATTCTTATTCTGTTTTGTTCTTTTCAGAATGCAATCATTTTAGCTGTATTTGAAGGTGTATGTGAAGGCTTTGTGGCCATTGTTGTTTCCCCTAAAAGGTTAATATAATCATTTTTTTTGCAGTAACCAGGACCAAATGTTATTTAAGTAGAATATTTAATTGCAACAGGACACCATGAAGTAGGTGGGGTTCCAAACAGGCTTCCCCATGAAGTGCATGGGAACTATTACACCCGATCCTCTGGGAATGATGGTGTCGTTCTCCTGAGATTGTTAGGAATCTCAAGCATGCAAACCAAAGACGAGCTTGGCTTGTTAGATACAAATGCTACATATCTTTTATTCCAGCTTTGAACAGGCTTACATTTGGATCACAGAAGTATTGCTCTCAAATCTTTACCATTCTCCCCAGCCAAATATTCCATTATCCTTATGCCATCGACACTTTCTCTGGGGGTTCCCACTCACTTTAGCTGGGAAATGTTTACATTTCTCTGACTCCTGTACTTCTTCAGGAACTGCCTATGCCTGATGAGAAATGTTTGAAGATAATAACTGGTAAGAACTGCATCATCCCATGATACATACCCAAGAGGGAAATAACAGTGCAACTGTAACTATAGAAATATGAAAGTTTAGGGTATTTGCAGTTTGAGCAAAGCATTGGAGAATCCATGCTGCTCGTTGCATATATATGCAGCTGAAACCACCTACATAGTCTCCTCCCTAGAAATCCTCTGAATTTAATTTGCTCTAGTATGTACAATTATACTCTTGGAGTCAAAAAGTATGGCACGCCCATAATATGGGCAGGCTGCATATGGCAATGAAAAACAGAGGTATGATAAATGTTAGTCCTCTCAATAGAGTATCTCAGACTTGCTATATGATGTGTTTCATTAGAAAATCTAGAATGTGAATAGTAAAGCAGTGATATATACCAGAGGGTTGTGAGGGGGACAGACACTTGTGTCCTAAATAGAAATATTTCTCCAGGCGCAATCAATCAAGTACTCCGTTACTTTTTGTACTGCATGTGTGTTCCAGACAGCATTTCATAGTGTACTGACCCGTGTGTGTTTGTGTGTGTGAATGATTCATCCATAATGTAATTAAAGATGGGAAAGCCAGTTTGAGGAAGTGAACTTGATTCACTCTATCTCTCCAGTGCCTGTTTTTTAAGGTGTTTTTGTATGCTATTTATTTGTGAAGTGCAAATCGCTCTTTGTGGCCTCTTATAAAAATGGTCCCATCCAAATGCTAGCAATTACAGGTCATTATTTCATTTTTAATTCTGTGCTACTTTTCTCAGATCCCCATTTCTGCCCTGGTGTCCTTTGTGGAAGCTCTGGAGGTTGGGTACAGCAAACACAAAAACCCTTATCACAACCTAATGCATGCCGCAGATGTGACACAGACAGTCCATTACCTCCTTTTCAAGACCGGCGTAGTGGTAAGTACAGGAGTTGGCATCCTGAATACATAATGAGATTACAACAGTTTTTGTTCAGTAAGGAGATTATGATTATCCACCGTAGAGCCCATTTGCACTGTAGAAAAACTTAATTTGATATGGCTGTGCTAATGAAAGTAGAGATTTAGGATTATTTAGAAAAAAAAAAGTTGGATGAGGATATGTATAACTCTTTTAACTGATCTGAGAGAGGATGAGTGAAGAACCTAATCTCAATTCTCCACTCTGCCAAAGATCTCCTGGATGAGTCTGGCAAGTAAATTTTCTTGGGATTCATTTCAGTTAACATGGAGAAGCAAATTGCCTAAGCTTTCTTCTTACTTAAGGTTGCTCCCTTAAGTACCTCCAAAGGACAATTCATTCCACTTATCTGGGGATGACAAGAGTCATCTTCTGGAGATGCTGATCTCCATCCAGTTTCCACAGCAAAACCGGCTGAACTGGCTTACAAAGAAAACTGAAGACAGCTGATGTTTCAAAACAAGGACAGGAATGGATAGAAGACTTAGACGGATAGACTTATTAACACAATACATTCCCACAGTAGTTGTCAAGACAAAAAACAGACATATGTTTTAAGAAGTACTAGACAAGTTAAAGGAAGATAGATTATGGAGTGGCTATCAAACATTACATTTGGTTTGAGTTGGTAGCTCAGAAACTTGCAGAACCACCCAACTGGTAGAGTAGATCAGAGGGAACCCTCAATAAATTTGTTGGCTGAATTTTGTTGGTTTTGCTTTTTTTTATTATTATTGTTTTGTATTGTTATTTTAAATTGTTTTTGTCCAATCTTGAAAAAAGGTCCTAATGAAGCATCTAGATTGGACCTCAGGGCTGAAGCTGAGCACTTTGTCCTGTTGGAACTGAAGTCTTCTGCTTCTGCAAGGGAACAGCTGTCTCTGTAATTTCTCTGACACCACCTGGAGGCCCCAGGGATCTCGGGGGCCCTCTGATGGACTCCTCCTGTTGCCCCAACATAGCAGCTCAGAGGATACCAGTCCCTGTCATGCCCTCTTCCTCAGGGCTCAGTGCAGAAGAGATGGCAGCTCTTTGGGAAGCGCTGGAGTAGGGGATGGGAAAGAAGGGCTCATACAAGCCTTGGCTTGAAGAGTTGCCAGGAGTCAGATGTTCCATGTGAGTCCGCGGGATGTTCCTGGACTTGGGGCTCTCTTGGCTGGTGGACAAATGAACGATGTTCACTGCCTGATGGGAGCGCGCCATTTGATGGCAAGTGGAGAGCCCCCAGCGCCCCTGTGACAGCTCAGGTGCTGTCTCTTAGCAGGCGGCCTGTGCGCGATGGTGCCTGGCCAGCCCTCATGGACGAGGTGGATCCACTTCCATTGGTTCTTCCTCATCTGGAGAAGGATCCACCTCCATGGGCTCCACATCACTCTCGGGCGGGTCCACCTCCATCGGCTCCACCTCACTTCTCCCCCCAATAAGCCGCTGCTTCTTCTGGGGAGGAGGATTCATTCTCCCTTCCTGGAAGAACCGTCTCTCGTGTGTCGCACACGAAGATAAGCAGCCACTTGCTCCTGCTGGACCTGCTTCTACCAAGCGCTCTTGGTGTCCGAGGCCCTAGCCGCTAAGCGACTGATGGCCTGGCCGCAGGATGCCCCTTGTTTATAGGGCTTGGGACAAAGGGCAGTGAGGTGGCTTGTGACATCAGGAGGCCACGGCGATGGGATTCTGACAGTGTCCCATGGTGACCAAAACATGGCTGGGTTGGGGGTGGGGGCCTATGGCCTGAGAGTTGCCCTACTTTTGAAGGAGGAGGAAGGGCTGGGGTGCTGAGGGCCCCTTTCCTGGGGATGGCTCCCCCGTGCCACTTTGCTTGCCAGAGAGAACGTCTGCCCCTGGGGCACAGGGAGCTGTGGGGTCTCCAGCCCCCTCTTCGTCCCATGCCTGGCATCCCTGTCTATGATGCAGTGGTGGCAAGAGTGTCCCAGGAGGGTCGGGGGCTCTCCATTACCCGGCAGCTGCCCAGCTGCCTGCAAGTGGAGCCACCCTGGTGCCCGACAGTAGCGCACAGGGGGCAAAGCATACCCATACCCCGCAGGCAGCCAAGGGAGATGCGATCAATAAAAAACTGTGGAGTTTCAAGGGTTGTGTGAGCCCTCCTTTCGCGGCCCTCAGCGCCGCCCCCGGAGCGTGAGCAGGTGGCATCTCTTCTGCCCTGATCCCCAGGGGAGAGGGGTGGGAAGGAGAGGGCCTGGCGTCCTCTGGGCAGCTGTGCTGGGACAGCAGGAGGGGTCGGCTGGAGGGCCTGCGAGGTCCCTGGGGCGTGGCGGCGGTGGTGGTGGTGGTGGTGGGGTTTTCCAGTCTGAGGACGGGAAGGCCAACTGGGGGCTGCTGTCCTCAGCCTGTTCTCCCCTCAGCTACCGAACGGGTGGCTGAAGAGGAAGACAGGCGCTCCGTGGCGCTGCACACAGCCTAGCTGGAGATCACTCATGCCTCTGGATAAGCAGTTAGGACAGATTTGATCTCTGCAATGGGGGTCTTGAGAGGAGGAGGGCTTAGGGGGAAGGGTGTGCGTAGGTGGCTGTCCCCCACCGGTTCATCCCTGTGTACCTCAGGCAGTGTGAAAGTGTTCAGAGCCTACCATCAGGTAAAGAGGAAAGTCAGGCGTTTCTGTTTCCTGCCCAGTGACTAAATTACAAACAATGTGCCAAGAAATTGTGCAGATTGTAGTTGAACGAAGGAAAACAAAGCCGGTTGTGTTGGTGTTTCTGGTGACGGCCTGCTGTGCCTTCGCTACCACGGTTACAGGTGATCCCAACACCCCCCTTTTTCCTGGCTGGTGCCAGCGTTTTGCTGTCATGACTTGTTGTGATGCAGGAAGTAATACTGACTGTTAAGCTGTCCGGTGGACTAACGGGGGCAGGCGTCCCCTCTCAGCTATTTCATGGCTTCTTGTCTCCCTTTGGCTTCTGCTGTTTTGTGAAGGCCACTGGTGCGGACCACACATTTAGAGGATTGGTTGTTGGTTCTGTGGGTTAGGCTCAGTCAAGTTTAGTCAAGTTTGGATACCCTGAGGATGATGGAGACCCCACCAGCTCTGGGCACCTGTTCCATGCCTGAGCACCCTCACAGTGACAGTCTTTTCCTTTAGCCTATTTGGGAGTCGTCCATCCTCCAGCGTGGGCCTGGTGCCTCTCCTTTTTCCACCACTGAGCGCCTGTGAGAAAAGTCAGGCTTGGTCTTCCTCCACGCTCCCGGTAGGCACTGGAGTCAACGCTCAGATCTCCCCCGAGCCTTTTTTTGTTAAAAAAAAATTGTCCTGATCCCCAAGGGAGAGGGGTGGGAAGTAGAGGGCCCAGTGACTAAATTACATCATTAAATATAGCCCAGTAATGCCTCAGTGGAAACACGTCTTGCAAATAGTTTCTGGGGACTGTTTAGCCAAGGGTGCTATACACTGTGCACTGTAATGTAGGCATTTTGTACACTTTAAAGATAATTCCAGTAATAACTATTCAAGTGTTCAAGTGCTAGAGCATGCCATAGCGTAAGTAACAGCTCTGTGCATCCCAGTATCCTGTCTGACAGAGAAGCACAGCCAAAAAATAGTTAAATATCTATCTTCAATTCTCCCTGTAACGTTTTTCTCCTTATCTGAATCCAGCAACAGGTGCACAAACCTATCATCCTCTAGAGTATGTCTTTTGAGATTTTCTGTTTCTATCATGTGTTTACCTATGTACAGTAAATTACCTATGTCCACATGCCTTTCAAAGTCATCCGCTGTTTCAATGCTTGGTTTGAATTGACAAATGTAAAAGTCTTCAGTATTAAAATGCTTCCTTTTTTAACATGTTTGAAGCATTTTTCCTCTCTATTTTAGAAGAAACAATGCTCTTAAATATATGCAGAGGTCAGATAACGTGCATATTCCAGGTTTACATCTATAAAAAGGAAACTAGAATTTGTGTGCTTTTGAACATAAGTACACACTGGCACTGAAGTCAGTAGCTCATTCGCCTGAGCTGAGCCCTTTGCTTTTTTTTTTTTTCCTGCTGTAATAAACTATGCACAGAGTAAGTATGCCATGCAGGCCATTATGATGGAGTTGCACTCCAGAGGATGTAGTGAATTGTCAGCTGTTTCCCAGGAATAATCCCATGCACTTGTTGTTCCCACAGCCAAATGATATGTGGCATTTGGTTTAGCATCTAATGTAGCACAATAGGAAAGCACTCTCCTGCTACCAGGAAAAAGGGACTCGCAACACTGCATGCCAACAATAACATTTTAGCTTTGCTTCCCCTGTTAGGATTCTTTCTTTACCTCTTTTTTTTCTTCTTCTCTTACTTCCCCCTCCTACCTACAGGATACAGCCCATCTCAATGTGCATAGATTAATGTTGTTTGGAAATGAGCTCTGGAGATCATCTATCCCAGCCTCCTGCTCACGGCAGGGCTAGTTTCTTACAAATATGTGTAGTATGTTCACACATGCTAAAGAAAGGTAGGGGACATTTTCCTGTTTCCAGAATTTTCTCATATTAATATCTTCTCCTTCCTTTAGGGTACACAGTTGTTCAGTTCATCACTTTCACAATATGTATGCAAGGAATTTGGACAGGCTGGAAAGCAAGACTGGTGTCAGAAGGCGTGTTGGGGCCTTTGGTTTAACAATTAAAAAATCATAAAAGATGATCATAAAAAATCATAAAAGAAAAAATCATAAAAGAAAGTAGATAAAATACCCTCATTTGCCTTGTTAGCTAATTATTTGCAATGCAGAAAAGTACTTTTTTCAAACTTAAATAGTCTGCATAGCAGTCATTTATTCTAGTGTCAAAGGGAAGAAACAATTGTGTGGTTTGTCTTTACTCTTTTCATTTTCCTCTGTCGTGTTTCCTGTTATTTACAAGCTCTCTCAACAATGTAGTTCTGGTCTTCTTTTTTCATCTATTTTCTTTTCAAGTAAAAATCTTCTTTCCTTCTCATCACATTCAGTGCCTGAAATCTCTATAGTTTTCCTGTTATTTTCTTGCTCAGGATGATGCCTTGAAATGAATTAGGTATATCTAGATATGTGAAGAAGAATATCTTGGGTTCCATCATAGACATAATCAATTCGGAATTAGTCTGATGTTTTTCTCCTAGAGGATTCATACACAAGCACTAACTGTAGGAACAAGTTCCAAGAGCTGCTTTCCTTTAACTCTGATGTTCAGCTGTGACTATTATTTTCTTTGGTATTATTTTCTGATTAGTCTTAATAGTTATTAGGAATTACCATATGATTCCTTTGTGAATACAGACAGCTGGATTCAAGCAGGTACAAATGCGGTGCAAAAGTTAAAGCTTAGAATTCTTTCTCTGTTACTGTCAAGAATTACACAAGAATGTTTCATGCAGCAGACCTGTAAAACTGCAGAAGGGCAGGATTTACGTCACATCTGTTTGTACCAAAGGGAAGTGAGATCCTCCTCTCCTCTACACTGTTGTGGTTAATAAGCAGATCATCATGAGCCTATGGGCTCTGAAACTGGTAAATACTTTGGAACAAAGGACCATAAACTCTGGGCAAGGAAACAGGCTAATTATTGATGTCTTTGCTTTGCAGTATTTTCTTGGCAATACATTCCATTTGTTTTGCTAGATTTGGAAACACTAGTCTTTCCTCTTCCTTCTTCTTTCTGTATGCATCAGTCCTTTTGTTTACATGCCAATGACTTCCCTTAGTAGCTAATTCTTCGTATCTATTATATATTTGTGAAAGACAATCATGCCTCATTACACTTTTTTTGTTCCCATTCTGGAAGCCAATACGTGTTCTTTCATGCCTTTCTCCCCACTCTTCCATCATCGCTGAAGGTTTTGTTCTGGATTGATTTTGTCAGCCCTTTAGAAATGGAAAACATTCACATTTCCTCGCTCTCTTCACCTGCAACAGTATCCTGCTGTTTTCTCAATCATTCTTGATGACTTTGTTCTTTAAAACTAGCTCTCTGTTCTGCAAGATGAACTCAATTACAGACTAGTACAAGGTAATATCACGACTTTGATGGAGATTACTTCCATTCTCTGCAGGCTCTTTGCCATCTTGTTTGCTTTTCCTTGCAAGGTTGAATCAGGAAAAAGGGACTAAAAGGTTCCAATTGTTTACCTGCTATTTTCCTCCTATTACTCACAAGTCTGTTTTAACTTTGTGCTGCTTACACTGACTTATTTATTATCCACAGTTCACAACTGTAATCCCAGTCTGTATTCTGAGCTGTCTTCCTCAAATACTGTCATGATATTTAAGACCTCTCCTCAGGTGTATTACACCCTATTTGAAAACTTACATTACATAGATCTTGTTCAACAAATGATGTTTTGATGGAGAATGCAAGATTGCGCTTTTCCTATATGTGTCTTAAGAGAGGAGGAAGGAGACCTCAAGCACAGAGCTCATTGCCTATAAAGCTTGGGTTATAAGATCCTGCTGGAGTGGGACTTGTCAGATGATGCCCAGAAGGTCCGAAGTGGATGCATTAGACCAGCTAGATATGTGTCCTGTAGTAGTTCTGCTTGCTTAATGTGGATTTGCTCTGCCTGTCCCTGCGTGCTTCTGCCTGATTTTTGTCTATCATTTGCACTGTCTCCATTTGGGAAATGGTAGAACATGGCTGAGAAAATGAAGTCCAGATCTATATGTGAAGCCTGAAAACCCTAGTTCTTTTTTTCCCCAGTATAGTTGTCAGATGTTTGGTGCTTGAATGTTGAAATCATGTTCTATCAGCTGTAAAACATTCCTTATTCACAAGTCACAGCTGGAAATAGAAGCATAATGGATATTTCTCCACCACCAGTGCTGTTTGTTCTCATCCTTGACCAATTGTGTAGGAAGGAGAAAGTAGCTTAGTTTCTGTATCTGCTCATTTCTTGATCTCTTCACCCTCCCACTTCTCAAAAATAATTACAAATAAATAAATAAATAAAACACAAGTCAAGAGTTACCTTAATGATGGTCAGTGGCATTGTGCAAAATATCTCTGGAAAATAACTTCAAACTGCATATTTAATGTAAGGATATCTTTAATGCTGAAACTAGCTTCATTCTCCAGCTGCACAGTCATTGATGTTCGGGGCTATCTCCAGCAGAGGGACTGTTCCAGGCATCAAGACAACAAATAAGAAAAACAAGTGTTGGGATTGCTATGGTTATGCAGAGATGGCTGTGAATGGCAGGAGAGGAGCTGGACAGGTAGCTGTGAGCAGAGCGCCACAGTTATCTGTGCTTCCCCTGCATGTGGTTAACAGATAAGTGGTTGCCCCTGAGCTACAGCAGATGTCTAGAATGGATTTACAAATCAATACTGCCTTTAATGGGCTTTGAATTAAAAGGCAGTTCATACATGAATTTCTGTCAAAATGCTTACAGGTTGACAGTGTGCTGTTACAAAAATGTTTGGCAATAACTGTGGTAAAGCTTTTCTCCAAATTGTAGGAGCATTTCATACAAATATTTACAGCATCTACAGTATCTAGAACCTTTGTCTCTGATGTGCTTGATACTAACAGCACTCCTTGCATTGTTACCAGTGGAAAAACAGACATAAAATGATTGATTGACTCAGAGGAAAATTATTAAAAGCATCTGAGTCATTTAGAAATCTAAGATGAAAGTGACAATAGCATTGAAAAATAAGACTTCAACTAGGCAATTAGGGAAAAAAAAACCTCAGGGCTTTCTCAGATGTTTCTGAGATAATAAATAACAATAAATAAATAACAAGACGTACATCATGTGAGGCTGTGTTCCCTGTTCTCCTCATGATTCAGTGATTGACAAAGACTCCTCTAGTTAGTGGAGATGTGATATTCTTCTGTATCTGAGGCTCTGTTACAAAGGTCAACTGAGCTGAAAATACATACCTTGGTGGTATGTGCATACATGCACATGTATTATCAAGTTCTGCTTGAAAAAAAATGATTTTCTTGAGGTCTCCATCTCTCTTGTCCTCACACATTGCTTTTTAAGAAGGGCAGCTGTTTCCCTTGACTCTGTCTTAAGCCTTTGTCTTAAGCCTTATTAGTTCCTGAAACCATTTTGCTGAAGTTCAATTTATTTAGATGAAGTTTCAGGAAAAACACTGGTTCAGCTTTAGTGTATCAGCCAGAGAAGTTTGCTTTGAAACAGCTGGCAGGCTGCAAGGGAAAGGCAATGATGTGCAGCATTGACTGTCAGCAGGGGATAACTTGCCTTAAAAGACAAAAGCCTTAATGCCTGGGAAAATGACAGTTTATCTGATTGCTCTGTAATTTCTTTTCAGCACTGGTTGACGGAGCTGGAGATCTTCGCTATGATCTTTGCAGCTGCCATCCATGACTATGAACACACAGGAACCACCAACAACTTTCACATCCAGACACGGTGAGGCCATCGTAAATCATGATGAAAGGTTGGGAAATGGAAGGGGAAATTTTTGGAGAATAACAGCACTGCCACACAGAAAAGTGCTGAAGCCTTTGCCTTCAAGTGGTGCAGGAGGAAAGTTCATTTCCTTAGGTTACATTTAATTTGCTCTACTCAACCATTTTCAATTGATTGCATGTATTCTAGCTTCCTGAGCATTGTTTCGTACTAATAATCAAGAAAAAGGAAGGTCCCAAAATATTTCTGTGTAAAGTTGCTGAAGACTGTTTCTGTACAGACTGATGTATTTCATTGAAGGTATAGTTTTGGAGGAGATACTATAGTTCAAGGGTTCACCGATACCTGTATTTATCAGTGAACACCAGCACATACTATTTTTACTTAGTGGAAAACAGTACCAGCTGCGAGGGGATATGTTTACCATTACCTGTTCAGGGATAAGTTATTGCACTCATTTTTTAAATCTTTGTAAATTCCTAGAGAGTGATCAGTTGATTACAAACTAGACTGGACTGTGGCATTATTTTTGATCTCAGAGTTTTCTGGAGGGCTTTTGGGTTGGTGGAAGAGGGGTATGAAGAAGATGGCAAAATTCAAAAGTGTGCAAATGTTGTGAAGTGTTTAGTTGTAGTGATTATTGGGCATGTAATGTCTGCATATTATTTTGACAGTGTGAGTCTATTGGTAGTAATGATAAACTTTCTAGACGTCCTTGACTGACATGGCATACTTGGACATTTCTAAGATACACTGCATCTTACCCTAGATTAGATGTCTGGAGTATGTTAGCTGAGTCATGCTGTGTATCCCAGATATACAAAGGTTGCTAGGATAGATTACACATATGCTCAGGAAAGCTTGGCTACAGTGAAAGAAGTTTCTGTCTCTGTTCCGGGATGAGCCACACTCCACTTCTTATAGCTTCATGCATGCAAGAATTAGGGATCTGCTGTATTTCCCAAGTATAAAATAGCTATAGAAAAGTTCAGAGAAGGACAGTGGTAATTTAATTTCTCTAACACTGAATAACAGAGGGTGTAAAATGTCAGGGGAGAAAAATTTACACTGCTCTCTGAGAAGCAGAACTGAGTGGGGACTATAACAAATCATACTCACTCTCTGTTGCCATTAACTTCCAGCAAGCACTGTCTTCTGGCCAGTTTAGCCATTCATCAGTCTCAGATCCATGCCTTGGAGCTTAAAATAAGGTGTGAAGTACCTTTGGTCTTATTCTATCCCACTGGCATTTGCCCTTCTGTACAGCATAGCCTAGCGCACAGATAACAGAAAGCAGTACAGTTATATCTTGCTTACAGCCAATTTACTATTCTGGAAACAATATAGGAACACATCTCACTTACTTAGGTACACTCAGCCTTCAATCTGAGAGCACCATAAGCAAGAGCTGGAAAGGAGCCGCATTATTCAACCCTAAATTTGTGTATCTTTCTCACTCAGAAAGCTCTCAGTATCTTTTTCCTAAGTATTTAAAAAAAAGAGTAGGTGAGTCTCAGCTGATGAAATAGATTTTGTGGTTAATTTTGATCTTTATTTTTTTTACTAAATAACAACAATGAATGAAGTATTACAAGTGCTCTTAAAATGCTCACATCTGTGCAATGTGAACTAACATCTGTAGCTGATCAAAGAAAAACTTCTGAATGTGAGACACTTTAGACAGGGAAAAAACATAACCTTTCCTATGTTTTCTTTTAAATCCTAGGTCAGACTCAGCCATTCTATATAATGACCGGTCTGTGCTTGAAAATCACCACGTTAGTGCGGCATATCGTCTTTTGCAAGATGATGAAGAGATGAATATTTTGTCTAATCTCTCAAAGGACGACTGGAGGTAAAAATGAACATGGTGGCTGCTTTGGAGCATTACAGCATCACCATAGACTCATTACCTTGTTTGTATGGCAAAATGCATCACTGTATATTGTACATTAGTATTTCTATTACTGAGAGAAAAAGAGCTTTAAAAAGTGTTTGTCTTGCTTATTTCTGCATTTGGTTTTCATCTCAGGTAGTAGTGAGACTAGACTTTGTGACAGTGGATAATAATATACAATTTGACTCCCATGTAATTTCAACATCTCACAGAGATGCCCTTTGTACACATCTGTTTATAAATAAGTGAAGAGGTAGACTACTGTTTGTTCATGCAAAAGCATAAACATAACCTTTATCTACTTTGACACCCCCTGGCTGGAAATTATAAATGGGACTTAATGCAAATAAGAATCAAATCCAAGGAGCATAAATCAGTGTACTATATATGCCAAGGTGATGTAAGAAGCTATAATTTAAAACAAGCCTCGTGCAACATATGATTTATGTGCCAAAACCATCCCATGGTTTGTTTTCTAATAGCAGACAGTTCAAACTGATGAGGGCTTTCTGCTTTTATGGGGAATTTTGAACTCCAAGGGCTGGTACATTAAAAATAGCCCAGTCTGCCAGACAGGAAGAATCCTGCTCCATGGTCTTTCTCATAGGAGGGAAGGCAACTTGTGGGATCTTACGTAAAGCACGGTGCCTCCTGCATACACTAAAATGTGATACAGTGCTGAGCACTCAGTTCATCTTACCTATTGGAAATGTGAGGAAATTAGCCTTTCTCAGAGGCTTGGCTTCTAGTAAGCAGGTCAGTGAAGGCTCTGCTTCCTAATGCCTTTTGCCTGAATTTTGTGTTTATTTTGACTTGTGGACAGCGACATAATCCTATTGATGAGCACTGGGAATAAAATTCAGGAACTTAAGTGGCTGGTTTCAATCAGTGTGAGGGTTGTGGGGGAGCGGCTTGAGAAATCCTTCTCCCCAGTATAGAAAATAGTCTCATGGTAGGCAGCAAGCAGGAACTTAAAAAAAAAAATCTTAATTGAGGTGTTAAAAATCTTTCTAAAAAAAAAAAAATATATATATATATATATATTTTAGCTACAGTAGGTAATGCCTTGTCAACTATTGGCCGAAAATTGCTGCTTCCTTTTATGTTGGCAAGGGAAAGGCAAGGAACTAACTGACTAGAAACAGCAGCCTTAGAGCCACTGTCTACAAGGATCATCAGAGCAGCTGCTTGAGAATGCTTCATTGCATAGATACTGTCTTTAGGAAAACAGTCTGCTTTGGGGCTTTAAACTGCTTGTGGTTGAATCAAAACTAGCTTCAGATGTTTCTCATTAATTCCCTAGTGTCAAAATGTGTATTCTGTTGAGGTATATGTTTGGATTAATATGTCTGCTTTTTAAGAAATACTCTGACTGCCTGAACAAAAATATTGAGTGGTTTAGATTGCTTATTTGTTCTCTCTCAAGTAGGGCTGTATTATTTTGTAGCTGCTGATCAAGCAGCAGCTGCAAGATAAAGTCCATTATGTGCTCTAATGCCAAAATGTTGTGATTTTTGTGTGCCTTTGCTTTTGACTGCCAGTTTGAAATCCCATAGGCAAACATTTGGGAAGTACTGGAAACATCAGCTGACATCAGCAGTATCTAAGGTGCTGAGAAAAAAACAAACAAGAAGCCCACAATTTCTCAGACTGGTACTCAAAAGTAGATCTCTCAGTATCAACAGGACCCAAAACGTGAAAGGATGCTTTGGGAAACTGTTAAAGCATATCCAAATTTAATTTTATTTTTGTAGACATACCTGATAAATCTCTTTCAGCAAAAGCCCAAGTGATGGCTCTTGAAAAGCAAATTCTTAAGTACTGTTTTGAGATAAGCTCTCATTATATTTTGACATTATTAATAAGAGAAGATCTGATGATTAGCGCATTTCACAATCCTAGATGTATATGTGGATTTCATTGGTTTTGTGGTATTCAGTCATCTAGATAAGGAATGTATTTTCAAGAAAGAAATGTAGAAAATTAGACCTAAATTTTATAGTTGGAAAAGAAATGGGCACAGATTTTGTAGGGAAAGCAGATGAGACTGAAAGAGATCTTTTGGGCTACAGTCAGGAGAAAAGAGATGAATGCTTACTAGTACTTAAACTACATTTTAGTCTCCATTTTAAAAACCTCTGTTCCTTATGAAATATTTGAAAATCAGCTGGGTTGCCTCATTTGATGAATCCCATTTGTGCAAGTCATCAACAAGTAAATGAAGAAACTATAACAAAAACAGATCACAGTGAATTAAGAAAATAAACTGCAAAGTGAACAGATGCTTTCCAAGATACTGTTATAGATGTACTTTCTGGCACTGTATTTCATTGTTAATAATTTCCATGCAGTTTATTGAAACAGAGTATGCAAGCCCTTTACTGTCAAGTACAGGATTAAAGAGGCGTCTGGAAAATGTTTAGCTCCTTAACTCTGTATCAGAGTACAGCTTAGGGAAGTAACCTTTCATGCAATACTGATTTTGTCAGTAAAGCTGCTCGGGGTTTTGTCCCTCAGATAATTTTGAGCCCTCTTTGTCAATCAGTGTTATTCCTTGGAGACTGCAGTGAGAAACCTCGAATGGTTCTGACTGAAGAAAGCTTTGGTCAGAGCCTTCTTTTGTACATAATAACAGGTGCGTGGTTGCATAATCACACACTTCTCTTGTAAAAAATTCTTTCTATGTATCCAGCATGGGTGCTTGCTTATTCTAGGTGTTATACCTTTAGTGAGTATCAGCCATTGAAAATGTTTCCTTAAAGGCAGCATTTTTCCTTCATCCATTAATTTACATGAGAATAAAGAATTGAGACTTCAACTAGGCGAAATACCTCACTACAGGAGATCTTACTGTTGGTTCCTAGCATAGGGATTAGGTGATCTAAAACAGTCTTTTTCCTGTCCTTTTGCCATGAATGCATGGGGATGTGAGTCCTTTGCTAGAATACAGCTCTGAGGTGAACACTGATATGGAGCAAAGATACATCCAACAAAGTATCCAATAAAATGATGTAATGTTCTCTGAGGCAAAAAAAGGTAAGGGCATGATGTAATTATTATAAAGAGCAAATAAATATATTTGCCAGATGGAGATCAATGCAAGGCTTGGAAGTATTTAGATGTAAAGTCATCCACAGTCTATCTATCTCAGCAATCAGTAGTAAAGATACCATAAAACTGTGCTTGCTTATGGGACTGTGCCAGATACCATGTTTTCATGTGCATCATCTGCAGGACATTGGTTAGAAAACAAAAAATCAAAGCTCTGATGTTGGCCACAGGGTGCGTTATTATCCAGCATGTGACAGTAGTGAAACAGGAAATTCACTCCAGGTTTTCCTCTTCTCCAATTGCTTTTCCTGACCCTGCTCTCTCCTCCTAATCAAATCTTTCCCTAATTCAGCAGGGGCTATTAAAAGGTATGGACAAGTTATCTTAGAATTTATTTTCAAATTTGGTAACTGAACTTTTTCTTAGTGGTAGGTTATGGGTATGAGAATGGGTGTCACCCTGGCTCCCGGCCTTTGGCCTTGGGGAAATGTATCTCTACCATGAGATAAAACATCTGAAAATGTAATGAGAAATATTCAAATCCTTAATTAGTCAGAGAAGCAGCACAGCCAGATCTGTAAAACAGACTTTGAGTCCACAAGAGATCTTCAGTTGAGGTGAACTGCAAGAAAACCCATTCCCAAGACCTTAATATTCTAATAGTCTTAGTGACCACTTTCACATGATTGTATTTTAGTTACCACAAACCTTTGAGCCTTGTATAAAGACATTCATACAGCTTGATTTTGATACCTATTACTCTAATTTATCAGGCTGCTTGCAAAAACACAGTATTTAAAATATTTTCAAGTTCCTCTGGAGCACAGAAGTTTCTGACAACCTTGTGGAAAAATATAGGCTTTATAGATGTGTGTGTCTAGTGGGGATGTGTTGGTTTCCCCACTAAATTAATATCTGGTGTGGTAATCTTGGCTGTGTTAGGTCACACTTGCATTTCAGCCCAAATTCACTTTCATCCACACTGGCTTTTGCTTTGTCTCTGGTTTGGAGTGAATCTACTTGCTCTCCAGTTGTGGGAGTTCGGGTCCTTGTTGCACAAGTGTTTTAAGCTGCCATTTGTCAGCACTGCAGCTAAAAGAAGCAGTTTCTCCTCTCCTGTCTGGTTCTTCTTGCTTGTATTGCCAGAGAGGTTTTTGCTGCTGGGAATGCACCAAACCAGGGAACTGATCAGGACTGGCAAAAACTAAGATCCCCCCAAATTTAAACTACTTTGGTTTTTGGCCACCATATAATTTCCTTGCATGCTGTTGGCTATGCAGCTGCTTGCACGTAAGGGTGGTGAGGAGGAGGTGGGTATGCTGTGGGTAGAGTGAGGCCAGCTGATGCAATCTTAATGTGTGTACAGAGCTCCTGGGGGGCCATGTTATGTGACACCCATGGGACTGGGTAAGCACAGAGGTCTTGGGTCTCTATGCAGTGGAGGCCTGGGGCTGGAACTTGAGTACAGCCACCAGAGGCAAGAGAGACATGCTCAAAATAGACCATGTCCTTCATGAAAGATTCATGAAAAGAAGAAAAACAACTTTTATTTTTAAATGAAAACTGACCCATTTCTGAATCTCCCAAATCCTGAGCTGGTATGCTAACCTTGGGCTGTTCTTCCTCTATTAATCTGTGGGTAGCTGAACTGAGAGAAATAGAAAAGAAATTTACATTGTATGCTAGATCAGAGCAGTCCGATATTTTAAAATTTCTAGGACATCCACACTACCTTCAAAGGAATTTCAGGCACATCCTAAAAAGTTTGTTTAACAAAAATTCATATAGGAATAGTTTGAATGAGTAATATCAGAGAAGTAATGCATGTTCTCAAAGGTCTTGAATTCACGTATACAGCACGTTTATTAGGAAATATTTTTAACATGTTGTTTTTCCTTTAATAATATGACTAAGCTTTCAACATAGTTATCAACCAGTTTTAGCCAACTGGATAGAAATCTAGGTTCAAAAGTTCACCTGATTTTAGGTGAACTAAAGGTTTCAAGGTTTTAAACAGTCTTTTTGCTTCCTTCTAAGAATGCCCTATAAATCAATTCAAGAGGTTTGTGCTTATTTGAAAAAGGAGTGCTAATACTAATACTCTCTTCACAAACATCTGGGATTTCTCTTAGTAAGGATTAGCCACCTGGTTTAATTTGCTGCCATCCCACTCTTGTGTTTGTAAAAAATCATTCATCTTCCTCCCACTCCCCAAAAGAAGGATAATGGAAGGAGTGACATGCAAAGGCAGAAATGCTGTCAATAATTTGCAGATAGACAACAGAAGAAGTTGGAGTGTGTCTGATGCTGGTTTTTGTGTTTCTTTTTCCTTGCTTCTCTCATTGTGACGCCATCCAAAAGGGAGTTCAGAGCTCTGGTGATTGAGATGGTGTTAGCCACTGATATGTCCTGTCACTTCCAGCAAATCAAAGCCATGAAGAATGCTTTGCAGCAGCCAGAAGGGTGAGTCACTTCACAACACTGTGCAGTGAGGGGCTGCATTTCAGCTGGTGCTTTGCCATTATGTTTGACTTCAAAAGCACCTCTCCAGAGGCCCTCACTCTCTCTGATGTCCACATCACTTCTGTTTATGCTGTTGAATTTTGAATGAATTCACTTAGGAGTGGACTGGCACCTCTCTATACACGCATCTCTATTCTGTGCTGGTGGACCAAAGCTTGCAAAGGTCACCATGTTGGGATAAGCCTCCCTGGTCATTTGCCTTTTTATACGAGGGTAACATCAAGGACATGATCCAGCTGAGTGACCTCTACAGCTTGAGTATGACTCAAGGTTATAAGATCTACAGAACACAACTAATGCATTGCCCTTCTGCAGATGGTAGCAGCTGCCACCACTGCAAGGGGCCTGCTCCATAACCAGAGGAAAGACAAAAACAACCTGAGATGCACCAGGGGAAGGACTGGAAAGTAACAGATGGAGCATTATGTAGAAGGCCTTTTCTTCTTCCCAGTAAGCCAACGAGAGCTGTAATATTTTCTCCACAGCCTTTCCCCATAAAATTCCTTTTACACTGCAGAAAGCTCTGAGTGATGGTATTTTTTTTCACTCTAGACACAGGTCTGTCCAGAACCCCCCAGAATTATACATATATCAGACCAAAGTGTGGCTAGTCACTTAGTCCTCTCAAAAGCTACAGCTCTTCCAGGTATTTCAGGCAATCCAAAGTTAGAATTAAAATCCAAGACTACCCATCCGAAGAAGACATTATTTACTGGGTTCTTGGGCTAGCCTCTCAGGCTATGGTCTTAAGAAATTGCCAGTCTTTTCCCTTCTATGGAACTAGACACAAAAATCCCCTTCTGACCTCACACTAGTTTTCTAACAGTGAAACATTTAACAGTTACTGTGTAGGCTCATCAGTGTCCCTGAGATCAGATCCTGTTTACTGCAGTAAGATGGTAGGGATGAAATTCTCTTCTGAGCTGCATAAAATGTAGTCCGGATGAAATGGGGAACGTAGCAAGTCTTCAAGCCTGATTGTGCAGACAAGTGAACCTGAAAAGGAGCTCAGAAAAGCTGAGCAAAGTTTCTCTTTGCAATTCTTAATATCTCTGTTGCAACAGGAATGATGTATGTTGGAGAAATTAGACAATTTTTGGTAGCTATCAGGTTTTAAGAACACAGATATCCACAGACTCCACTAATATGGCCTCATTTCCCTGTTTAGGTGAGATTTTTGTCATTCTCCACTGCAAGTGCAGACAATTAATTTGTTTGATCCTTTGGGTTTTCAGAATTGACAAGCCGAAAGCCTTATCACTGTTGTTGCATACAGCAGATATCAGTCATCCAGCCAAGGCCTGGGACCTCCATCACCGCTGGACCATGTCTCTGCTTGAGGAGTTCTTCAGACAGGTGAAGCTGGGGAATTTTCCTCTGCATTTTGACAGCGGGAGTGTGTAGGATTGGGCAAGGAAGTAGGAAAATGTGAACACAGATCTTTTCCTTCTTCTCTGATTTTCTCAAGAACCTCCTTAAATGATATCAAACTTCTTCATCTGGCACTGGTAGCACTGCCTATTAAGGCTTTTGGGAAGTTAGTGTCTGATACACTGCCTATAGATATAGCCGTTATCTGCATAGTAGCAATTCTGATTTGGGAAGCTAATCCAGGCTAATTACTTTTATAGGTTGAGTATGTGTTTCTAATTAGCACAAGATAGAATATGTGATGTTCTGCTTAGCTATAAAAACATAGAAAACAAATTTAGGTAGCTGTACTTTATAGAACTGTACCTGTATTTTTGGGGTAGATGTGAAAAAAAACATTACCCTTTAGATGAAGTGAACTGCTCTAGTTTATATCTCATAGTGGACCTCCCATTGACAGACCCACAAATCTACACAAATCATTAAGCTCTCTGTGTTAGCTATAAGCTTCCCAAGTGGCTAATTAAAAGCATGTAAATAGCTGCCTTTAAAAAAAAGTAAAAGTAAACAGAGTGCTTAGGAGTGTATGGGATACTTTTCACCAATATGAATTACTAAACTAAGCAGAAAATTAAGTGCTTAATTTCCCTCCAAAGTTCAATAACTTCATGTTTTGTAGTAAATCTGAATGCAAAACAAAAAAAATAAAGCCAATTTAAAAAAAGTTTTAACAAGTTTCTAAAATGGCATCTGCTTTTAAAGGCATTGTGGGAATCCCTTCTTAATAAGGACAATGCAAAAAAATTGCTTTGAAATGAATCCTTTAATTTGTTTTTCAAACCAAGAATGGGTTTACTAGGTGGAAGCAGGTAAAACATGCCTGCAGCTGTCTTTGCATTGCCACACAGGAGACTCATGTAAGGAGGATGATTTTCACATACATTTTAGGGAAAACTCTGCCTCTGGGCATGTTTATTCTTTTATTCTATGTTTATTCTTCTGTTCTGGTTCAAAAGGAGTCTAGATCTGATAAAATACTCCATTGCTGAGTGCCCTAAAGATTGGTGAGGGAATTAAGACTAGCTACATATAAGAACACAAAAAGCCCAAGTTTGGATCTGCTTTACAAGTGTAACGAAGACAAAATTATTATTTTATGTTTTCACAGGGATAATTTAATTTCAGCCAACAAATCCTACTTTAGTTTTGAATGGCAAATGCCTCCAAGTTTAGATAAAGCTTTATGTAAAGCTTGTATTCTAGTTCCGAATTAAGATGCAGTACTAACTCCCTTTTCAGGAAAACCCTTAAGCTTACCATGAAGAGTAGACTTTTGTTCATTGAAGTTATTTAGTACTAGATAAATAAATTCATCCCTACCTGACAGGAGCAGAGCAACACACTCTCTTCTCTGTGAACAAGCTAAAAAGTGCCACTAGCTAGAGGGGACCGTGGGACTAAGAAGCTGGGCTGGCTTCAGTTGAGGTACTTATTTCCTTATGCTCTTCCAGTGCAGCTTCTCTCCCATCCTTTCTATTATGTGCTTTATGAGACATGAAGCCTCACTTAACCTGTGTCAGTGCAGGTCTCCAGCCCTATTGGTTTCCAAGTATTCTGTGATGTGACACAGGCCTTCTCACATGAACTAACTGTGCTGTAGATGTGAATGCTGCTTCTGAGTACGCTGTTTGTTTTGTTTTGTTTTGTTTTGTTTTGATATTCAGCAGCTATGGTGAGCATCTCTTAACGGAAACATCTTGCATGTTTTACTTAAAAAATTTAGCCAGCCATGAGGGATCTGCCCAAACAGCTTAAAAGTCAAGTATCTCTTTGAAAAGTCAGGAAGGCAGCTAGGGGCTCCTCGCTAAAGAGAATTAGGCAATGGGGTTTTAAAGAAGCATGAGGAGTAAGAGAAGAACGATGATTAGGTAAGAGCTGGCATTGAAAAATGCTTTTCCTGAGAGATACGGCAGACACAGTAATGGAAGGTTACTTTGAAATATTTCTGTGTTTGGTTTCTGTTTTACCCTGAAGTTTGTACATCAGACTCCTAACGTAAGGCAGAATTGTGCTGCAACAGAAGAAAATTGTTGTTTCACCCAAAACTGAGTTTGTGCCTCCATTTCATGTATGTTATATTAACAACAAAGAAAATACAGTTCAGCACTTCTTATAACTACAGAAGTTTTTCTCTGATTTGTTTGCTGCCTATTTTAACTTTCATTTGGCATTAGTTAGAACACTGGCGTGAACTTCAGCACAGATAAAGTGAGCTGCTGATTTAAGGAATTGATTCTCTAGTATATTTAACTGGCTATTTAAATTTGAATGCTTACTGGGGATTATTGCAACTGTGTCATTCTATGTATTCTCTCAGCATAAAGTGATTTATAATAGAGTGATGGAACCAAGCTTTTTGAGAATATCCAGCTTGAATGACTGGAAGAAATGGGGTTATAATACTCCCATCTTCTGCACCATCTTGTTATGTTAGAAAAGGACTGTCTGTTCTGAGGGCTGGAAAGTGTGTTTGGACTTCTGCTCTGTGTAAGTTGACAATGTCAGCATTTCCTTTGGACAAAGAAAGTAATCTGCATCTGGCCAGCCATGACCTATGAAATCCTTATCTGAAAGACAGAAAAAGACATGCAAACAAGTGCAAATCCCGAAAGATCGGTCCTGACACTGATATTTTCTCTTGAAACGTTTGTTCTGAGATCTGAGTTCTGCTGGGTTCTCCAGAGAGCTACTATGAGAAGCGTTCTTGTGCTCAAGAGGGTGTTTAATTGGTTCATAAAAGTACCAAACAGGCAGGGAAAGCTCTGAGGAAAGATTCACTAGAATCAAGATGCTCAATTAACAAACTTCTCCTTGGACAACAGCTTTTCCAGCCAGACTCAATTCTCCACAAATAATTCGTGTTTAAGAAACACACACACACATACAAAACCCACTTCACTAAAGAAAGTAGAATGGGTGGCTTTTACAGCAATGACCTAAGATTTCAAAGTTCAGTGTGTCTTGCCTTGTTCTAATTTATTCTCAATTTTGTTTCTCCAGGGTGACAAAGAAGCAGAACTAGGGCTTCCTTTCTCTCCATTGTGTGACCGCAAGTCTACTATGGTTGCTCAGTCTCAAATAGGTATGTCCCTTTTGGTGCATTCTAAGTAGCATCTTAAAAATAAAACTTATTCCTCCCTGTGGGGCTAAGATCACAGTGATCATTTTTAGCTAGGTTAAAGAGAAGAAATAATAAAATGCAATGGTGTTATTTTCTCTGGATCGACTGTTCAAAGCTGAGGAGCCATTAAATTTACAGTGGTGGTTCCATGCAGTAACTGAGTTACCTCCGATGTGACTGCAGAGCTGACTACAGTGCCCCCTTATAACACTACTCTGTGGTTTTCTGAGCTGTGGATATGAGGTGTGCATGGCAACATGTGTTACAAGTGTCATTAGTAGATATGGAAACCTAATGTCAGTCCTTTTGATGACTTGGGCAAAAAATACTGCTTTTTTCTTTTTTTTTCATTTATTCCTCCCACCTTTTCCCGCCCAGTGCTCCAAGCCAACCAATATTTTGCACTGAAATGAAGCAAACAGCAAACATTTTTCAACTCCTTCCATTCAGAAGCAGAGATCTTTTTACAGACTCACTGATAGCACTTTCTCTACCTCTCACAGAATCAGGGAATCACAGGATGGTCAAGATTGGAAAGGGCCTCTTGAGGTCATCTAGTCCAACCCTCCTGCTTAAGCAGAGCCACGTAGAGCAGGTTGCCCAGAACCATGTCCAGATGACTTTTGAAGATCTCCAAAGAGGGAGACTTCACAACCTCTCTGGGCAACCTGTGCTAGTGCTCCGTCACCCGCACAGTAAAGAAGTGCTTCCTGATGTTCAGACAGGCAAACCTGCAAACCTGCTTTCTGCAAACCTGCTTTCCAGTTGGGTGGCCCCCAGCACATACTGATACCTGGGGTTGTTGCTCCCCAGGTGCAGGACTTTGCACTTCTCCTTGTTGAACATCATGAGATTTGTGTCAGCCCACCTCTCTAGCCTGGCAAGGTCCTTCTGGATGGCTGTGTGGCCCTCTGATGAGTCAGCCAGTCCCCCCAGTTTTGTGTCATCTGCAAATTTACTGAGGGTTCACTCCACCCCGTTGTCTCCTCCGATTATTGAGTGAAAAGTAGGAGGATGAGGCAACAGGCGTGATATGTGGGGAGAAGTCAAGGGGAGTTAAGTGAAGTAAACACATTCAGCAGATTGGGAGCAAAAAAAGACAACTTTTCCAAAAGAAAAGGTGGATTTGTGGGTAGATTTTTATACCCCAAAAGCAAGTGAAATAGAGAGCAGAAGAATGTGATCTAACCTTGACTGGAGAATAGAGTGCTAAACAGAAGAACAAAAGAAAGATAACACTGACCCTAAAAATGAGGGAACTGAGTCCAGAAGCAGAAAGAAAGCAAATGTACTCAAGGAAAACAAACAAACAAAGAATTTGAAGTATGAAGTTTCTCAGCTGTCTCCTGAGCTGTAAAGGGCTGGCCAAAGAACAAAACAAAGATATTCCCAAACTTAGGAAAGTTTAGATTCACATCTGTGGCTTCAAGCTGTTTCTTGTTTAAAATTATTTTGTTGTTCCTGTTAGGCAAGCCATACTCTGAGGGGACCCCATCCCAGGTTTTTCTGGCTCCAAAAGTTTAGGCAGTTCAGCCAAGAATCTGAATTTGCAAAGCCCTGCACAAGCCTAGCCTAGTTGCCAAACTTGTAGAGTGTACCCCTTTGTAACAGTAACCCAGAAAAGTGGGTATGTGTGTACAGCACAATGCAACTGCTGAGGTCATTTGTGTTTTGCAATCAGCTCAGTGGAGGGAAGCAGCAGCAAACTTTAAGAGCTACAGTCTCGGCTAAAACCCATATTGAGGACTCCTGGGCAGACTACTGCTGCTGTGCTATGGGAGAAGATAATCCCTCTTTGTCTGGCTAGTGTGGAGGAAAGGGTATGTAGGAACATCTCTTTCATATTAGTTCTAGCAGCTTTCAGATACGTTCCTTGCTCCTTACAGGAAGAGGAACTGTGCTTCCCACACAGCCCCTTCTGCATCCTGCTGTAGGGGTGCATTGTGCTTGAAATCTGGTTTGCCTTGCCCTCCTCTTTTATGCTCTTTTGTTCCAGAAGGCCAGGAGATCCAAGAAATTTCTACACTGATGCACCTTGTGTCAAGCCACTACAAAATTGATGATGAATTAAACCATGACGAAGCTGGTGAGGGGTCTAGAGAACAAGTCTTATGAGGAGCAGCTGAAGGAGCTGGGGTTGTTTAGCCTGCAGAAGAGGAGGCTCAGGGGTGACCTTCTCACTCTCTACAGTTACCTTAAAGGAGGCTGTAGCGAGGTGGTAGGATGAGAGGAAATGGACTTAAGTTGCGCCAGTGGGGTTTAGGTTAGATATTAGGAAAAATTTCTTCACTGAAAGGGTTATGAGGCATTGGAACAGGCTACCCCAGGAAGTGTTTCAGTCACCATCCCTGGAGGTCTTCAAGAAACGTGTAGATGTAGAACCTAGTGATATGGTTTAATGGTGTATGGTTTAGTGTTAGGTTATAGGTTGGACTGGATGATCTTGCAGGTCTTTTCCAACCTGAATGACTCTGTGATTCTGTGAAGACAATACACCTTAGAAAAGAGGCACTCCGTCAGTTTGTAAAGGCAGTCATATTTAGTTAAATATTATTTGTCACTATATTCAGTTTCTGTAGTTTAGTAATGCATTGACATTAATAGGCCACTGTCTATAAACTTTGTCTTCTAACACTGTAAAGTTTTCATTTCTCATTCTGCTGCATATATTGGCATTATCTCTCTATAATGTCTCCTTTATTAAATCAAAACCTCTTACATTTTCTGCCTATCTGCTGAGGTAAGGCTTTCAAAGTTGTAGGCTAGATTCTCAGAGAAATAATCTGTTCTTATTCATTTATTTATCTGATTAATAGCCTGAACAGATTGTTCTCTGGAACAATAATTACTGCATTTCTTTGCAGAAGTTCCTCTTGAATTACAAATCATGCTATTATCTGCAGCAAGCAGCCATGAGTTTCTACAAATAAAAAGAAACTGTCCTTTGTAAAATAAAATTGTGCTCTTGGTTCTGACAAGGACAGATCCTAAAAATCCTGTTCTGTTGGCTTGGCTTGTTTGTAGTTGCTGGTTTGCTGCTCAAAGTTCAGTGCAGATGCAAAAAACAATGGGCAAACATTTTTATTTATGAAAGGTCTTCACAAATGCAGACTGAAGGCTTTGCTGTATGCATTCTTTCCATGAAAATGAAGCAATCTAACAGAAAAAAATCCTCAAAAAGAAAGGATGTCTCACTCTCTTGTTGCTTAAATTTGTAAAGAAATTGTTCAGTATTTAAACTGATAATTAAAAAAAATAAATATCAAATAATGAACCTTGTTTTAAAACCTACTAATGCTAATGACCAGTTTATCATCCTTTTTATTCTTCAATAAAATGGATGGGTAAATATTTCTGTGAGGTACAGAAATCAGGAGAGATTCATGTCCAGAAGTCAGGCTGCTGACCGGAGTGGGGGAGGCAAGCAAACTGCAAACAAAACCAGGCCAAGACTTGTATTTCCCCACAAGAATATCAGGAGTTAAAGCTTCTCTGTTTGTCTCAGACTGTAGGAATCTTGTTTGATGAGAGATCAGCCTCTCTTGCAGCTAAAAAATGTAGCAGCATCCTTTTATTTTTGTCCATTGGCTGGCAAGAAAGAAAATTACAGCTTCAGAAAACATTGGATAAAGGCTGATGAGTGAATGCTTCTGGTTTGTTTGTTTGTTTGTTTGTTTGTTTTGTGGTGGGCTTTAGGGAAACCATTCTCTAGCCAGTGTTTGCCATGGTGGTGTTCTCAAGTGGATTGAATGAACTCTAGGTAGGTGCCTGGAATCACCTCCTTAGTGTGTAGTGTTAATTTATAAAATCATCCTAGTCGCTGGGATACAGAAATATTTACTACACTCATTCTATTGACAAAGAAAGAAGATGATGAATCTGTCACTAGCATTAGCATTAATAGGTTTTAAAACCCAGGTTCATTACTTGATTTTTATTTTATTTTTTTTAGTCAGCAAACTAAATCTCACTATTTAAATCACGGTGTCTTTAGGTGAGAAGAGAGAGAAGACTTGGGGGGAGGCTTAGGAATATAATTTAAGTTACATAATTACTAATAAAGTCCCAAGTTCTGTTTCTATGATAGCAGACTGTTTCCCAATTTTATTATAATCCCCATTTAAAGATAACATAATAGAATAACTTATTCAGGCTATAGGGAACAAGGGAAAAATACCACACACATTCTGCTTCAGTAGAGAGATAATTACATTACCCTTGCTTCAGTCTTATCAAAAACAGTTCTAAGTCTTCAAGTTTGTTCACTTGTGGTTCCTTGTTCCTGTCTTTGTTAATGAGATGCAAGACTTCTCCCAGGGAAAGCTTATTTCTTAGATCTAACACTTACAATTGGACCTTGTGTTTATGCACGAATGGTGAGTATCTCAGCAAGTAGATCCCACCACCCCCTTGCTGAAGTTAGTGACTTAGTCATGCATGTGGTATCAGAGATATGCATGTCTCAAGTTTGTTAGTGGTGATGAAGCAAATGGCAGTAGTATTACTTGCCAAGCAAAAGTGACACGATGTGATGGCTTGGATTTCTTTGGTCATTAAGAAGTTAAAAAAAAAAAATTGGAGTGAAGGGGAATAGATGTATAGACAGGCAGATACACACACGTGTAAATCAAATTCTCAGTATCCTCAGGGTTCCTGTGGCACACTTAACACTGTTCTCAGCCAGTACAATTTCCAATGGTTTTAAAAATTGTATGAAGTTTGCTAGGGTTATCTGGATCGTGATCTAGCACACAATTTCCTGTTGTAGCTTCATACTGCATGCATTCCTGATTAACACCGCGGGAGGAAAGGAGTTATTTTTCCCTAAGTTTGAATAGATAAGACTGTCTCAGGGTCATGGAGGCACATGATTCAGAAGTTCAGGTAAAACTGAAGGTTTAGTACTGCATATTTTTTTTCCCAAATTTACAGAACACTGTGTAATATACAGAATATACTGAACTTGGAAGTAGCATTTTAATCAGGCTAGGCATGAAAATACACTTAATTCTCCATCATTTTAGAAATATAGAAGAAATCAGGCAAGGGAAATAGAACTAGAAGGATGTTCAAGCGCTTTGCACTCTAGATGTGTATCAAAGCATCTGTAAATTCAGGTGGCTGGCCCATGAGGTCTCTTCTTTTACTGTTCTGTTATCCAGAATCACCAGGGTCTATCGTAACATATCACAATCCAGTCAGAGAAATTATAATTGTATGAATGTATAATTAATAGTTAACAATTACTAAATCTTTAAAAATGTAAGTTGATAATCTTTTACTAGAGCATCTACTACTTTAGGTTAACATCATGGAAAATTCTCAGCCAAAACCCATGTTGAATTGGACACAATCTCAAGACAGTATAGTAACAATTTAGAGAAGTGTATTTTGTAATGAAGTTGTAAAATATCTGTGGATGGACTGAAGAATCTGTAGTTTGCATAAATTATGGTGGAATTCAGTGTGAACTACAATGGAATAAGGACACTGACAGTCCTTATTCAGCTCTATATGGGCATCATTGGGAGATTCAAATAAATAAAGAACAAATGTTAGAAATCAGTTCACTCTAGAGTGGGACTGCAGACTCTGAAATGTCTTACTCTTGTAGTTGTTGTGTGGTGGCAAAACAAGGCAGAATTAAGATCATTTGTCAATGTAATATCTAGTTCATAGACATACATAGTAATAGAGCAAAAATTGGTGCTTCAGGCCTCAGAGTTAACACAGGACTGGAAGCCATGGCCTGAACCCTTTTTCCTGCCATCATGGGCAACTTTGCCACAGTCATCTAGCGTAGAATGAAATAAACATATTGCACGTTCTTACACATCAATAGCCACTAAAAACCCAATACTATACTTCAGGTCCAATAGGGAAAGAACTGATTTGCCTTAGGAGATATTTATCATCATTGGTTTTTTTGGCTACCTATAGCACTGAGAAATTTGCAAAATGAAGTGTTAAGATGAACATTGGAAATAGCCCTTGCCCCAAGTAAGGATTTGTGGAAAGGCCCCTCACGGTCACATTTTATGTGTGCAACTTGGATTTTCCTTCATCTCAAGGGTTTGTGGCCATAGGGCCCTCTAGTCTGCCCTTTGCAACATTCAGATCAGAGCTGTATCTGTCTCTGCCAAACTGGATACAGAAGTAGAAGTGACTTGGTCCTTAATTTTTTTCCTTTACTTATGTTAAAAAATTGGGGAAGTAAGAATCAATAACAACATGCTAGGTGAGCACTGGGAAGAGAATATTCACAGCAACCTACTGATGTGCAGTAAGGGAAGTGTATATATAACTCCACACCAGCAGAGCTTATCAGTATTATTCCTGTTATATACATTTTCTGCTTTTAGAGATTTCATTTTTGAAACTGGATTTTAACCGAATCCACTAGGAAATTGGCTTAAATATCACACTCCTCATATAAAACACGTTCTAATGCATCTGTTTGTGTTCTGATTTGCTAGTTTCTTTCCAGTGTTTAAGGAAGTACCTTTTATTGCACACTATACCCGGGCTCCTGGGTCAGGGAGTAACATGTAACTCCATTTTTGCTTTGTAGTATTTGCCGATCCCTCTTTCAATGGAGTATAATTTTTTTACTCTGTCTTTTATGGTGACATTGTCTGTGATCACTGAAGCAGTGACTCCACATAAATCCTTCTCTCACCGGCTTGGCTGTGCTTGCATTTCTGATCAGGTTTCATTGATTTCATCGTGGAACCCACTTTTACTGTGCTGACTGACATGACCGAGAAGATTGTGACACCGCTCATCGATGAAGCTTCCCGCTCTGGCATGTCCGGGTTCAGGCGTTCCAGGTGAATAACCACGTGTCCCCTCCCTTCAGTCTACATGTTTGTTGCTTTTGCACCCAGCTACCCTGGTTTTCCCTCCACAGTGTATGTCAGCCATGTGGCTTAAAGCCTGTTGTCCACATTGCCAATATCACAGCTCACCTTGTGACATGACTGTTTTGCAGGGGAACCCCAGCCCAAAACAGGGCAAAGAGGGAGGCTGGCATGAAATTGAGCTATGCCTCCAAAGGCAGTGAACACAAATAGTTGTAGCCGTACAGTCAGGTGAACTTTACTGCTCTCTCAGTCACTAATATCAAAGAGAAGGTAGAAAGTGTCATTGGGAGGCACTCTCATTTCTACATGTCTAGAAGTATAGATGTGTTTGAAATACAAAAGAGGAATGGGAAGTATAAGCACACTTGACTGACAGTATTTAGGGTTATGCAAATGTGTGAAGTATCAGCAGAATTCACCTTGAATTTGGATGTAAGGAGTCTTGGCCCATTCAACGTGCTCTGCTGTTGTAGAGAAACTACTTTTTCAGTAGTTTCATGAACAGGGCATGACCTGGGATTCAGATGCCACATGGCTTGTGCTCCTTAAAGTAGGGCCTCCAAGTCAGGATTTCCTCTTCCAGGTGAATTCTTTCTTCTTGGGCTGTTACACAGAGGGCAACTACTAGTATCTTTGTATGTCAGTTATCTTGCTGCCTTTAGTAAAATGTGCACAACGAAGTGCCCATCTTTGAAAGAGAACTGCAATGCCTGTAACTGGAATGAGTGCCTCATTTCAGCTTCAGCTGAGGTCACCAAGCCCTGGACAGAGGCTGGTGTCCAGCAGTCCTGTGTCTAATGGCTCCCACAAGTGAATTTTAGGAGGCTTCTCCTTTAACATACTGGATTTCTAGGATTGTCTGACTCCCCAGTGAATATTTAGGGAGTGAAGATGCAAAACAAAGATAATCTAGGCAATACTTTGAGTGATTCTTTTTCTAAGGCACTGTGGATACTGAAAAATAAACATGGAAAAGCTGCCCTTTATTTCTAATAGTGGCTCAAATTATGCTGTTTGCTTTAACATTGATTGCCCTGGGATGGGAAGGAGGGTGGGGACTATAAGGGATTCAAGCTTATCTTTATTTTTTTCTGGTTGACTCTGTTAAGTTATCTAGACTTACAGTAATGATTTCTTCTTAGCTGTATTTGGGTGTATAAGCTACTGATTTCTGCTGTGTTTTGTGATCTTGTGTCCCAGTCTGAATAGCATTAGTCCCTCTGAAGTTAAAAGATCAAGTGTCAAGAGCACTGGGTCAGAAGGAAGTGCCTCACTCAACTGCTCCATACTCACTGTGGACTTCAAATGTTTTAAAGCCACCTGGACTGAGGTGGTGCAGCAGAACCGGGAGAAATGGAAAGCCCAAGCCACCAAAGGTAACAGCCAGGCTTCTTAGTGAACAAATAAAAATTCTTTTGACCTCTTCTTCCTCAAGCTCTTCTTCAATCAAATTATTCTCCAAGTAAGCACTGTTAGTTTGAAAGAATCTGCTTTTCAAGGTCAACAACCTACATTGAATTCAGAAAGATAGGGATATTGTGACTCATCTGTGCCTTATACACTTCTATGTGATGTAAGTGTATATAATGAAAAGGATTTGGACAATGGGAGGAAAAAGAAGAAGTTGTAAGGCAGGTCCCCTAAAGTCATGAGTCAGACTCAGGGTGAGTGCACAAGTAGCTGGAAAAGCATTTTTAAAGATAGGTTCTCAATTGTTCACAGTTAAGATTGAAAGAAGTGTGAACGATACTTCGGGGGAAAAAGTCAGGATATTCTGGACCCCCATCCAGTTTCATATTTGCAGTGATAATTTGGATGAGGAGTTAGGAAGTATGCTGCATATGCTCATGATGTCATGAATCTGTGCGGAACTGCAAATATTTCAGAAGAATATGTGGGCTGTGTTGGTTGCAAGCTGACCAGGGGTCAATATTGTCATGCTAATGCAAAAAAAAAAAAAAAAAAANGGGATCGTTTAGATGGGCTTTGGAACAAAAGAAGGCAGAATGTGTCACTGATTCACTGATTTTTTTTTTTTTCTTCATGAAACTGTTCATGATACAATGTCTCTTCTCAGCTGAATGCTTGTTACTTTACTAACCCCCTTATTTAATGAAGTTGTTGTATTTCATGTAAATGGAATGTTTGCTTTTAATGTTTTACGTGACTTTGTCTTTAGGGCTGATGGAAGATTTGGCTTAGTTCTTTCATCTGCCAGAGCAGATTGGTCCTCTCCAATTGAAAGGCCTGTCTAAAGGTGCAGGAAAGCATGTATTAAAATTAAATTTTCCTGTGTGACTAAAACTTACCATTCAGGAAAAGCCTTCCCAGACATTCTATGAAAATAAAAACAAAAGCATAATTCAAAATCTCCTTATTTGCTAGTTTTTTAATGCTTTTTAGTTTTTTTAATTGATATTTACTATTTCACAATTCTTTTTGGACCAAACAAATTAAAGCTAACCAAACAAGCAAAGCATTTAACATGGTCAATGTCTCTAAGTGTGAGAGTGTTGAGTGAATGATGCCAATATAGTTAACTATTTTTAAGGATTGCATTTCAACATGCACTATAGATATTTGCTTATCTATGAAGGATCTACTAGATAAAAATCCCATATGCAAAAGAGACCTATGGGGAAATAAATAAAACATATCTTACATTTCAACTAAAACAAATATATAGCGTAGATCATAATAGATTCTGGATATTTAACTTTTAAATGTGCTTTGTACCCACTTGCAGTGACTACTTTGCATAAAGACTTTTTTCTAAATGTGCACATGTAAATGTCAAGGTATGATTCAAGTGGATGTGCACACATTACTTAACTGATGCTACTAATAGTAATATACATTAATGCAGTATTTCATATTCTTTATTTACAGAGTACCCTGCTGATAAGTGTTTGGTTATTAATACTTTAGCTGGCGAGGAAAATGTTTTATTTTTAAGTACCTCATAACAAAATCCTTCTAGCAGATCCTAAAGGTAAAGTCTATGAAAGAATTAGTTTATCACTTCAAAGCAGAGCGCTCACCAGTCTGCATTATTAGACATGAGAAGGCATTTTATCTTCACCTTTCTGACAACCTTTAGCCCTGAATTGTTTATTTACTTTAGTTTTTTTTTTGTTTGTTTTTTTTGCCAATCTTCATCTCCAATGGCTCTGATCAGAGCCTTCCTTTATGGGTCAAAGGGTAGGAGATTCAGAAAGCATTGTCAGCTTCTTTTCATCTGAATTCGTTGGCTTTCAGATCATTTCTGTATTTCTGGATGCATTTAGCAGAACAGGCATGCCTAATTTTTTTATCCTGAAAGATTTACATAAACATAAGTCTCAGCATGCCTTTGGATGGTCTGGGGACTAAGGAACTGTTCTTGGACTCCAGAGCCCTCACATCAAAACCTTTGCTCAGCTGCTGTCTTGCAACCGACTTGCAGCAAGTCTCCGAGCCCTCCTCCATCTGTCTTGCCTATCTTAGCCATATGCAGCAGGGTGTTCCACGCACTAGAAGTTTAAACTGCTGACCCTTGTCAAACCAAAGTCTTGCAATGCATCAGGATGCTCTGCCAATAAAAATAAGAATTACTATTAGCAGGCAGATAAACCATTTACCTGTTGGTTGATAAAAATAGCAAATGGGGACCAGATGGAAAGGAAAAAAAATATTATCATCATCATTATTATCATTACTGTTGCTATTATTATTATTAAATGATTTGCAGAATAGTGTATTCCCTTTGGCAATGGCATTGTCCCTAGAAGTATCAGTGAGCTGTTTTATCATGAATGTGGTATTTATGGAAAATGTCTTGGACTGTGTGGGCAAAGTAAGTGGGTTTATTACTGAGCTCTTCTGCTTAAAGGATCTTCATTAAATAGCTACAAATTAAAACCTGGAATAAACAAACACTCTGATGTGCAAAGCATCATGTGGATAAAGTATTTTCTGACACTAATTTTGACAAGAGGCACTCATCCAGCAGTTCTGTAGCAAGCCCCAGTCTCCTGAGCTGAATCGCTCTATTGTGGTTCACATGCAATTTCAGATCCTCAAATGAGAAGGAGCCTTCTAAATCCTGTGAGACTCCAGAGAAAGCATCAACATACATAGCTGAGCTATCTATGGAAGCTGCCGTAGATTTCAGGAATGATTAATACAGTGAGGGAGGCTCATACCTAATTTAATTATATTTTCATGTAAGCCGTAATTTATTCATTTAAAAATTAATTAACTTTAGCTGCTGGCAAGGAAATACAGGTTGGCATTTCTTGTAAAGACGGCTTTCCCCCTTTCTCTCTTGTATCCCATTGGTACATTTTTCTCAAAACTGGTTCTGATTCACTCATAAGAAGTATTTGAGAAGGCACTTAGAAATTCTTTTGTAATTTTTACTCTCTGGCCAAGAGGCTGCTCCTGTAAGGACAAAAACATCTTCCCTATAGGTGTCAAGAATGCTTCCGTTGGGCTGATGTAGACTTTATTAATTGATTTGCAGGATCTGCTTGTCTGCTTCTCAACTTACACAATCTCTCAGAAACCAGGAGATATATCAATTTGTGATTCCTATCACAATTAGAGTGCAACTGATTGTCCATGATGGGTTGATGAGTGAGCTGGGCTGTTGCAGACCCAGAAATCCTGAATGCAGGCAATATGAGAGATACCGGGCAGCACAGTGCAGTCACATCTGAATGCTTAGACTCAGTACAGATACAGATACGTTCTGAAGCTGAATAGGGCTCCAAATTGAGTGTGTGCTGAGCTACTCAGTTGCTTTTGCAGATTAATTCTTTAGTGATCATGGAAAAGAGGGAGAAAATTATGGAGTCTCTGCCCCAGAGGCTGTGCACACCCATCTGGGTTTACTAGCTTGAGCACTCTGCTAAGGGACTGTGGTTGTGTCCTGCTTTCCAGTGCAACACAGGAAGCCATACAGAGCCTTTGCAGGTGAGTCTGTGGGGGTCTGCTGTACCCAGCCTGGGCTAGAAATGTAGTGGTCTCGATACATGGAGCCAAAGTAATTTGCAACCTCTGTTATAAGTGTTTTCTGATGCATCAGGACCCAAGATCTGGATATGAACAAGAACGGTATCTTGAATGGGAGAAAATGGCTTCTGTCTGAATTTATTTTTTTCTGAATAACAGTATTTTGAGATGCTGCTGTTGTTTAACACTCTCTTTGGAGTTTATACCTTTGCATATTTCTGTTTAACTGTAAGACTTTTGGGGATGGAAGGGCAGGTACTGGTAGCAATGTATTAGTCTGCTAAGAAAGGACAGATGTAAAGAAACAATAACAGTAAGCAGAAATGAAGAGTTTAGGAAGCTGGAAGCGGAAGCAACCTGGAACAAGGGGGAAAAAAGTGGATTTTCAAAGAACCAAGACTTTTTAACTACTCAGAGTTACATGGTACAACATGAGATAAAGTAAATGTGGTTTGGTTGATTCCTGTGTGTCAGGAATGAAGGTAACCTTGGCATCCCTAGAGCCTTACATAGCTGATATGTCTTTTTAATTTTCCTTTCAAAATTTTTGAGGAACTGCATTTTCGAAGGGGAACCTTGTATGGTAAAAAATGGACATGCACATAAGATACAATTAGGCCAACATAGGGTGTTTTTTTGTTCTCCTGTGCTCTTTCTAGTTGTCAATTCCTATACTTACCTAAGTAAAACTTGTTTGCCTGTAAAAAGCTGAAGGAGATTTAGATGTGTGAGTTGTATCCTTCTTGTCAAATTGACTGATAATTGTGATTTCTTTTCTCATTTTGCTTCTCTCTTTGCTGAGGATGCAGAAGAAAAAGCTAAGAAAGAAGCAGAGGAAAGTGTTCATCAGGGAACAGATGAAAACAAAACAGATGAAAAGGATGAGAAGCCAGCTGAAGACGCTACAGCAGCAAAGACAGAGAACAGCAAAGAACCAAATCCTGGGGAAAACAAAAGTGCAGATTCCAATGAGAATCATGTAAATGGGACTCGGCAAACTGGGATGAACAAACATGAAGTCTCTCAAGGAAAAAATGCACCTAGGACAGATAAAGGAATGGACTCTCATCACTCAGTGAGGGAAGAGAAACAGCATGTTCAGAATGGTGAGTTCTCCCCTTCCACTGAAAGGTGAATCTAGCCCTAAAACCAGTATCTCACCTTGGAGGTGGGGGCAACTGATGTCCTGAAAAAGGATGTCCTGGGCCCAGGGCCTTCTCCTGGAAGTTGGCATAGGCACCTCCATATGGGAACTAGAAACTGTACATAAACTCCCAAGTAGTGTTCTTCTGTAAAAGATGGGGTTCATCATACCTGTTTGGGTGCTTTTGGCAGAAAGGGCAATATTTTCTCGTGGAAATGAAACAGCTTGTTTTGACACACACTTAAAAAAAGCTAAAACAAATTCTCATGGTTCAAAGAACAGCTTCACTGCTTGGTTAACTGAAAGAGGATATGCCAAAGTTATAAATACTTTTTAAGGCCAATTTAAGGTATCTTTGAACTGAATCTCAAATATGTAAATAAGTTTTGGGACAGATGATCTCCCCCCCCCCGTTTTTAAGAGTTATTTTATTTATGCTTCCTTTGCTCTATTAGGGCAAACATGAGCCTTTGAGATTTATTGTCAGAAAACTGACGCTGTGTTAAAATAAGAATCACGTTTTGCACCCAAAAAAGGTGGGGAAAAAAATGAAAATTACATACCGTTTTAGAAGAAATGACTAGACCCATGAGAACAGATCAGTTGTCTTTTGGCCATTTCACTGTCCTTCCCTCCCCAACTCCTCATCCCTTCAGCCTTTAGCAAAAAATGGCAGTACAGCCACATGTGACTTCTCACCAAACTGGTAGTGTCAGCCGGTCCAAAAACAGCAAAACACTCAGACTCAGAAGCATCCTCTTAGAAAAAGCCTGAGTGAGCATATAGACCTCCAAAGTCAATGGCAATGAGTTTAACTGGCAGCAGAGGCAGGAGTTCTGTTTAAAACATTCCTGATACAATTCTCATGTATATCACTTGGCTGCAGGCTTTTCCCAGTGATCCTTTCATCATTAGTTTTTATTAGATTGGAAGGACGATAGGGATCCCAGCTGTCATACTCTGTTACATATAGGGATTTTTCTTCAGACAGTGTTATGTAGGTGATTGGGAATGAGCCGCCCAAGGAGACAAAAATGTTGGGAAACTATGAAATCCCCATTAGGCAGCAACAGATTTTGCTTCTGAAATACTTTGTTTTACACGCTTCTAACAATATGGGGGCTAAGCATGCTCTAGTGAATTGGACAGTACCTTCTTCTGCAATGTCTCTCTGCTGCAGGTGTCAAAAATGCTTTGAAAGGAATTATAATGATTTCTGAAAATTAGTGTCTTCCTCAGGAAAAGAAATTCTGCTCCTTAATTTATGGGAGAAGGCCTTTATGAGGTACAATCACGGCAAAGTCTTTGGAGACTGATGAAATCTAACAGTCACATCTCTGGATTCACCACAGCTTCCTTTATTCTACGCCTATATGTTAATATCTCATTGTAAAGTATTCACCTTATTATTTCTCTGCCTTTGTAATCCCTTTCAGAAAGATCATTATGATCATCATTTTGCTCTGCTGCTAGCAGTATGGCAGGGTAGATATTACAAAACTCAAAAGTCCCCTATTCATAATAAGATATTCAATGAAAGTTCAGAAGTTGTGTCATCAGAGGAGTTTGAATTCTCTCTCTGTCACTCACTGCTCATTGCCCTTGTGCTTTCTCGGAGACATCAAACTGGGAAATAACATATGTGTGCGTGTTCATCATCTTTGCCTGCACACACTTAGGGTCAAGCAACTTCTTTATGCAATGTTCAAAGAAAGCTTTATTAGCTTATCATTACCATCTGCTGTATGATGGTGGAGGGAATGCGAACAGACTTCTGTGCTTTCTTTGCTAGGTGCATTTTCATTTCATTTCCTGAAGACAGTGTCCTTCTTTTAGAGGCCACCTTTTACACGCAGACACCTCAATCCTACTTGGAGCTGCTCATACATTTCTGTTCAGATTGAACTTTCCAAAGGAGCCCGAGTCAGTGGCAGTATGATTAGCTGAGGAGGTTGCTGTCTGTCCTGTGTCTTCTTGCTTACATTTTTTTCTCTCACAGTGAACTCAATAAGAAAAGCATGAAAGTTTTGGCTGTAAATGAGAACTGAACAGGACATGTTTTTTCCATCTTGTTAAATATTTTAAGATTTCAAAATCATTATTCTATTATACTGTGACAAAACTTAATTAGAGAGAGATATCAATTCTCTGTCATCCAAGAATAACAATTACTCCAGTGGTTAGGGAACAATGTAGAAGAGAGGGACCTTGCTTCTCTACAATTTCTGGTTTTTGAGCTGTTCCAAAAATAAATATTCATTGGCCATAACTGGTTAGAAAGCAGATTGGGTCCTGTATAACACATCAATACCTATAATCTTGATCTAAAGGCCCTGAAGTAGTTATAATAACAAAAACAGTAATACAGATGGAATAAGCATCACAAAAATACAGCCATGCAATGTACAACTCACATTTACAACATTTTGAAATGACTTGTTACAGTCATTTTCATGTTGAGGTGTGGGTCACAAATTCACTGCTACTCCTTTTTGGGGGAAGGACGGGATGCCTACTCCCATCTGTGCAGGCTGCCATTCCTTCTTTGGACATCTGAAGGCGGGAGACCTTCTTTGATGCTGTTTAGACACAACAGCTAAATGAGCCCTGTTCTGCTAGATCTGTCCCTTTAAGTTATTTTTTATATGCTCCTGCATTTGGCAACAAAACTTTCTCATTCAGTGAGGGGATGGTCTGGGAAGGTCTGATGTGCTCTGCTGTATGACTAATTGAGGACATAAAATGAGAAGGACTTTGATTAACCTTCCTGGCTTCATAAAATATAACCCAGCTCCAGTTGCCATTTTCATTCTGCATCAACTGTTGCACTGCCAAAGACTTTGCTTTCCTGGTTTGCTATAAAGACTCTAAAATCAGTGATCAATGCTAAGATGCTTGTCTGTTCCCTGTTATCACCATAAAAGGACTGACCTAAATGAGTCTGTAGATAAAGAAAACTGGTAAGAGAAAGTGTGACAAAATTATGCAGGACTGCTTGGGATATCTAAAGTGGTTCTTTAATGCAGAGAACTATGATGAAGTCTCACAAGGTTTTACTCAGTCCTTTAAAAGCATAAATTTTTCAGAATCCTGATTTTGAAATGAAGGCAGTGTTCAGGTTTTTAATGGCCTACGTGCAGCCAGAGGGAGTATGAGTTTGCATGTGCACTTAAAGAGGTGTTAACAATTAGAATTAATTTAAAAGGAGATCGTGAAGCTTGATTTTCTGTGGGAGTTGGATAAACTTTGCCTGGTGCATTATTCTATGATAATGTGTTAATCCTAGTTCACTGTGATACTTCCTCCTAAGTAACATCTCTTTTTGATGTTGCAATTCGATTGGGTCACAGGCATTAATACACTGCAGTCAGCATTATAATGCTTATAGTATTTCTTATTGCTTCTTTCTAGGTGGATTAAAGGAAGACAGTAAATCGGACAAAAAAGATCAGTCTAGTGTGGGAAATGAATCAAAGAAAACAGATGGTAAGGACTTAACATTTTATTACATTTTGTTACCCATTTCTATATGCAATCTATTGTTTTATAAACATCCATAGTTTATTCTAAAACCAAAAAATTGTATGGTAACCAGAAACAGATTTAACAGAAACAGTTATTAGACTTGACAGAAGACATTGGGGCATTCTGGGGGAAAATCATCTCTTTCACATAATGCCTAGCACCACTTAGTTGTTCTGTTAGTAAACCATCTTCCTTATCCATCAATTTCTGTGCAGTGCCTGCAAGAAAATCCTGGATTACTGGAGTTGCTCGATAGAAAACATGGATTTGTGAGGTTCTATCCTTCCGAGTTTTATTGGGCCAAATTCTGCACTCAGTGAGGACAGGCTGCACAGGGGATGCAGAACAAAAATCTAAGAAAAACCCTGCACAAGGCATCTCTGCTTTTTATGACTGCATGTTACATTACACTGATACAACCACAAAGCTTTCTTGACTTAATTGTCTGAGGGGGAATTTGCCAAATGCTGTTAAACCACAGGTATGGGAAGCAAACAGGAATAAGCACATCAGCATAGAGGCCATATTAAGGATGCTGTAGGAAAGGAATATTGATAAAACACTGTTGAACTGAGGCAATCCAAGCCATAGGACAGTTTCTTGGGCATCTGGAAATAATTTGAAATAGCCCTAAGCCTATCGTAAAGGTCCACAGATGTTTTAGTAGCCTCAGCAAAGCAGAAAAACAGCTATAAAGTCTATGACATGTTTACTCTTTTGCACCTCCTCAGCTGTGCACCACAGGGCTATGAGATAGTATCTGACCCACATTGCTCCAGAAGTGATTGCTTAAGTATTGGATAGCAAATTAAATGGAAACAAATGTTAAAACTAAGATTTCCTTTCCATATGTCTCAGTTAAATCCACTGAAATACAGCTATCCCTAAACATAAATGGTTCAGTACTTTATTTTATTTTAAATATATTTTTAAAGACAACCTCATAGTAAGCACTGTAGTTTAGAATGTTGCTGTTTACTTTTATTGTTTCCTTGTAAGAAATTACTTAATATTCTTATTCCTCTAGCAAAGTGACAAAAAAGAAGAAAATGTGATACCTCAATAAAAAAAATGTAGAACAATTCATCCAGAAGCATGTATTAATTTCAGACCCATAATTATGTACTTTTCTTACAGAGCTCCCTTAGCAACGATTGTTTAAGAAAACTCAATTATTTTGTTAGAAGGTCATATTGTTTACATACTTCAAATAAGTGTCTGTCAGGAAAATAGTCTTGAACGAGTGCCATTCACAACTCTTTCTGCAGTCATGCAGAAATTAAGAAGAAATATTCAAAGAGCAGTCTGGCTCTCCAGGCGTTCATGAATATGTGCACTGCCTTATGTAACTATAATGGCCCCGGAAGCATTAATGGGTAGAGTGGCACCCCACTGCAGTGGGTGATGGCAGAGCAGAGGCTGTGCTAGAAGACTGCAGCCTTGGCAGGATTAGGTGGATGCAGAAAGCTTGGAGCTTCTCTGTGCAGATGCCGGAGCATCAGCCTAGCCAGGAGAGTAGACCTGGGAATCCCTGAATTTAATGGCCAGGTTACCTTTGAAGGCTTGCACTCAGGCTCTTGAAAAGACTAGGGGCACCTATTTAGTCAGGCTGGAAGACAAAGAGGTGAATGTTTCATGCTGACTTCAAGACTGAGGTTGTGAATTTGTTTACTTCCAAGTTGCTAGTCTTTGTGTGCTGTTAGTTATTTAATGACTCTTTTTTTCTCCTGTAAGGAAGTGTTCTAGTCATCCCCTCAGGGAAAAGACCAATGCAATAGGACCAGTTGATTACAGTGAATAAGCAACTGTAACCAAGCAAAGACAATTTGTAGGCTGAATGTTTTTAAGTCAGATGCTGTAGAGAGAGATTATAGCTAATGATCTCATTGACAAAAGTCAGGGGAAAAATTGTGAATGAAATTGGGAAAAATGTGAATTGAAAATGTGCCTTAGAAAGGAAAGAGTTAGGGTGGCACTTCTGTTTTGACAAATACTGCTCAACCTCTTCTGTCCATTGCTCTCCCCAGAGCAAATCTCCTTACCAGCCACGTGAGGGATGTGGAAAAAGGAACATTATCCATGGATAATACATAGCTGTTTGCAGACTACTGAAATGTTTACCTAAACATATGCTTTCTCACAAGCTAGTACACGGTCTTTCATGTGCTAGAAAAAAAGAGAAGGGGGCGGGGGGAAGGGGTTAGAAACATTGAGGTTACAGCTATAATTTTCTCACTACACGTAGATTGCTTGTTGGTGAAATTCAGCCTGGGCTTTAGCAGCGTCAAGCCTGATAACTTCGATATAACAGCTTCTGAGACTGTAGCTGGGGTGTATTTACGTGAAACAGGTGTCCATTTGTGTGTATTTATCACATCCTATGAGGTCTTCTTCTTTTCTCTGCCACCCATTAGCATCAGCTAGAGCCCTGCACTCAGCTTATGTCAGTCTGCCATTCTGTCGTGCTGTGCAGGTATCCTGCATCTGGAGGAGAAAGTCACAGAGTATATGGTACATAAATCTTTGCAGGATCTGTGCCCAAATTACTTTTTGAGCATATACAATTTTTTTTTTTTAATATGCTGTAACTGGAATGCATACATGCTAAAACGTTTGTAGTGTATTCATCCTTCTACATGGCAAACCAAGTGGCCAAGGAAACATGAATAAACATTCCATGTGGACACAAAGACATTGAAGTGGCATGCCTACACAGTAGTCACAGGTGCGACGTGTCAAGAGTTAACTTTAAGCTACCCACAAACAGATAAGTGTGCATGCCTCCAGAAACGGGGATCAGGCTCCCTGAGACACCGGGAAGCTGTGTATACATCTAGCCAGAGCTTTATACAACTGAGTCTATCAGTACCACAGCCAACTACTTTAAAGCTAGCTTGAGGATGGCTGTGTAAACTGCAATCATGCATTAGATTGCACCATTAACTGATTCAAAATCATGTGCAAGTCTCTTAAAGATAGGCTAGTGTCCTCTAATCTTCTTGTTATTGGCTTTTTTCTGTGGACATACTGCTTGTTATTCAGTACTGCCCTTATCTTCAGTTCCAAGAAAAAGAGATATGGGGCTTCCATTTCCCATATAAAGACACTGTCCTTTCAGAGCCGTCATCAGCCCAAGTCATCAGCATCAACAGCATCATATAATGTTTCCTGTGGGATAGAACATTATTAAACCATTTTGGAAAACCAGTTTTCCCATGTGAAATAGTTGCTTTTCAACACTTTGAATGGAAAATTTTAAGCAGTTGCGTGGAAGTAATTTGTCTCTACATTCACAAACTTTCTTTTTGCAATTTTTTTCTACTTGCAAAACTTGCAATAAATGAGGTAATTATTTACCCCCTTTTCCACTTTCATGGGTTATCTCTACCCTCATTTTTTTTTCCCTACTGGGAAAAGTTTCCGCAATGTTAATATAAAGTTTTCAGTGCAACTCTTTGTTCTAGGCACCAAAATACAATTATTCTGTTATTCTTTTTCAGCTAGGAATTACAGAAAATTAGAAGGTTCTTTTTTTTTTTTTTGGTGTTTGTCCTGGGAACTTATTCTAGTGGTAACAAGCAAATTTGCAGGTTGTAGCACAGAAATATACGGGATATTTGTACTATCTCTTGTGCTACTAGTATGTACAGAGAAAGCCTAACATGCACTGGGTGTGTGTGATGAGCAATGCTCCCACCTCGTGGTCAGATCATAACCCTGCATTTCAATAACACGTTCCTCTATGCAGCGCAACAGCAAATAATATAATATAATATAATATAATATACATCCTTTTACATGTACAGTAAAGAGTACATAACAGGCTTACCAGAAATTTAGACCTTAGCTTCTTTTGATTTTGTTAAGCTATACTGTTGCTTAACAGTAGTAAAAAGCCCTTCCTAAAGTTTCACTACATTGCCCATTCCAACATGTAGAGCTGCCTTTTGGTCTTAATTTTTCTTGACAATCATTTGTTCATCAGCAAGTGCAAAATTCCTTGATTAGAAAGGTAAAGTACAGGGACTTCATTTCTTTCTGTCGTAGCTGGTACCAAAATTAAGAGTTTGTGATGGTAGAATAGCTGACACAGAGCATTGTTATGTGAGAATGCCTTTTGTGTAGGAACATTTTTTTGAGAGAGAACTTGTAATAGTGGTGTGATGGAGCCATGATAATGGCTCCATATTTACTGCAAAAATAGGTGAATTAACAAGATTCTTCCCAGCTTCATTCAAGGAGAATGCAGCTTTTCACAAAGCTGTTCAATCATTTAATAATTATCTGTCTTTGCAGCCTTCTGCAGATATGGTTTTCAGTAGTGCATTATATGTGTTGATCTAAGCAAGACCAATACATAGCAATGAACACTTAGTAGACTTCTTCTGACAAAATCCCGATCCTGTAATCTGCATGATACCAACGTTGTTTTAAATGAGGTTATGCAAGCGTATAAATGAACATTCGCCTATATATTCTTCAGAAAGGTAAAAAGGTAGATTTCAGGTCATATAAATAATAGAGTCATCTCTATTTCTATTCCAAAAGATAGGCTGATTTCTCCATTATTATTGGAAGCAAAAAGGCTGTTTCAGTTTGTAAGGCAAATACATTGGACTCCTTTCTGCTAGATAGTGCTCTTGATGTTATATGTCAGAATCCAGCAGCAGTAGCAAATTGGAATTACAATAGTTGAAGACTACTTCTAAAGACAATTTCCTTCCTTTTCTTCTTTTATGGTCTGTTATCTGAATTACATTAGAGGTTATTGCCCTGAGTTAGAAATTGGAGAGCATTGTACTAATACCCTCTGGAAAAGCTTGCCTGAAAGCATGAGAACATTTTCCAATCCAAAAGGACGTATTTCACCATAACTTATCTCTGCTGAACAATTGCTCCATAGTAGTGCAATATGGGATAACTGGAGGGAGAAAAAGCTTCTGTTCTTTTAAGATCCTTTTTGTGCTCTTTTTTTTAAAAAAGTGTGTCTTATTTAACAAGTAGCACCTAAGGCAAGTTGGAATTTGCATAGAGGGATGTACTCTGAGAAGCTTTTATGCAGTTTTAATATTAAATAGAAGATGAACATGATGTGATGTGATCTTCGAAGCTAAATGCAAAATACATTGTTAGCATCATCACCTCAGGAATATTACATCACCATGGCATGCATACTTGATGAGAATATGGGGAAGACATCGAGAGCTACCTTGTGTAAATATGCTGATGGTTTTGTAAGTTGTTTCATGACTGCGTGTGTAAATCTTATGGAAAGCACCTGGTTTTCCTTTGAGACTTTTATGTGTCTCTTTTTTGGCCTGTTTTCTGGGACCATAGTTCAGGCCATGCCACATGTTTAGGAAGTCCTTTGGACTTGGTGCAAAAGCTTGATTGGTTTTTGCTTCTACTTTACATGAAGTCACACAGCATGGTTATGTGTGACGAGTTGAAAACTCAGAGGTGATATTTCGTTTGATTTCAGATTCAAGTGAATATTTGGAGTATTCATTCCAGATGCATGGTGTAAAAAATTTAGAGTAGGTACCTAAGTGGGTTCTTGAGAGGGAACATTTTCAGGTTACCTTTTATCCTTTGCATGTAGTTCGACTCAGAGATAGATCCTCAGGGGTAACATCCATGGCAGTAGAGGCGTAGCAGGAATGAGTAACTTGTGCAGTACATTGTGGAAATTCCTCCTTGATTTTGTACCATCAGCCATTTTATTGCACCAGTTATGGGGGTGGAGCTGTGATCTTACTTCTGTTGTAGCCCTTGTTATCCCACTTAGGATAATTTGCATGTGCAATGATATATAGAAAGTCTTGCTTAAGCAAGAGGCCAGTCCTTGCTCCCTCCCTCCATAAACTTACACTCAATCCAGTGACAATCAGGCCTCTTTTTTCCCTGTGCAACACTTAGTCACAAAAGAGAAACAAGATCATTTCTGATGGGAATGATTTAAGGGAAGGAAGAATGTTAAATGGCTCCTCAAAAGAGGTTGGTGACCTTTAGCTTTCACCTTGTCCTTTCCCCATGGAACAACTAGTTTCCAATTTGAGCATATGAGCTATAGGTATCTTACAAAACAGGGACACTGACAAGGTAGTTTAAGTAGAAGCATTAAGAGGGAAGAAATCAACACAATGGGAATCCAAAGGTAAAGACTCCACCCTAAAGCCTGCCAGCTGAGCTTGGTGGGTGGGTACTTTCATGACCTTTGCTTTGTGTGCATGGTCCCTCCCTGGGGCAGAAGCAAAGGGATATCAGTCCATTGGGCTACTTGCTATTTGAGTCTGTCCCATTCAGTCAGCAGAAGCTGGACAAAGAGAAGGGAGTTGCTTTACAGGTTAGTTTTCTAAGACTCTAATACCCTAATAGCAATCACTATTATTTATTACCATTAATCAGTCCATTGCTAGATTCATTCTTTTCTCTGCTTCTGAACTGCTACTTAGATATTCTTAATATCACAACCTGGGCCTTGTAGGCAATAATAAATGCAGAAGAAAAAATGCAAGTGATATTAGTTGAAAAGTTTGAATCAGGCTATATTTAGGAATTGAAGTGAAATTCAAAACAAGTAATTGTCAAAAACTAAAGAGACATGGAGAAAATTTTGTGAGACCCCACCTGGAATACTGTGTGCAGGCCTGGGCCCCCCAGCACAAGAAGGATGTGGAGCTCTTGGAACAGGTCCAGAGGAGGGCCACTAAAATGATCAGAGGGCTGGAACACCTCTCCTATGAGGAAAGGTTGAGGGAACTGGGCTTGTTTAGCTTGGAGAAGAGAAGGCTCTGGGGAGACCTCATTGCGGCCTTCCAGTACTTGAAGGGAGTGTATAAACAGGAGGGGGAACGCCTGTTTACATGTGTTGATAGGGATAGGACAAGGGGGAATGGTTTTAAACTAAGACAGGGGAGATTTAGGTTAGATATTAGGAGGAATTTTTTCACTCAGAGGGTGGTGAGGCACTGGCACAGGTTGCCCAGAGAGGTTGTGGATGCCCCATCCCTGGAAGCATTCAAGGCCAGGCTGGATGTAGGGCTGGGCAGCCTGCTCTAGTAGTTGGCAACCCTGCCCAGAGCAGGGGGGTTGAAACTAGATGATCTTTAAGGTCCTTTTCAACCCAGGCCATTCTATGATTTTATGAAAAAATCTAAATGAGAATTTTTGCTTTGAAGAGGTGTCACATATTTAGCCAGCTTTAAGTAAACAGTAAAGATAAAATTTTATTTGAGTTAGATGAGTAGCACAGATGATCTTTCACTTCCTCTCCACCTGTGTCCCACCAAAAAAAAAAAAAAAAATCACTCCCTAACAATTGTTTTTTGCCATGAGAGAAAGCAAGCAATTACTTGTGTCTGACCCAGACCTAAGCATTATCCTAAGTTTTCAGTTTAGTCGATCAAAGAAGCAATTATTTGCCCAGTGCTAATTACAAAATTCTGATTCATATCTTTGGCTGAAAACTTTGTTGGCTTCAATTATCCAGCTGCCTATGTAGCTCATCCTGTTTGTGCCTTGAAAAGCACTCGGGTTTTAGTTTTTATCCACGACAGAACAGCTCTTTATGAAAAACATGATCTAGCATTTACCACAAACATGTTCAGAGCTTTGAATTGTGTTTGATTATCAAATATAGAATAAGCTTTTGCACTCATTCCTGCAGGTCGCTTTGAATAGTGAGTGTCTGATTTCTTTCCTACATGATTTACTCAGGAAATTCAAAAGTATTTGGTGTAACCAAACTTTTGCCAGTGTATCCCTTGTTCTTTTTCTTTGCAGTTAAGTATCTCCATAATGTACTAGTAGTCATACAACAAACATTAAAACGAAACTAATCTTTCTTCCATCACTGAAATGATTTCAGGTCAAGTGTAATGCAAGCTGTCAAACAAACATAAAATTCAAGATCAGCGTGAACAGGATTAGAAATTGTTTGAAGTCATGAATGATTTAGAGATAATTATGTGCCAAAACTCAAAAATCAGAATACCTTCTATGCTAATGTCATTTACCCCCCAGCAACGTGAATCTTAAGCACTTGGGACGTCTGCTAAATTAAAATGATGGTATTTAAATTCAGTTACAAAACAAGTATTCAAAATTTTCTCCCAACAGTATTTATATATTTCTTTCCTTTGCTTTAAACAGGACTCATGCACCTTCGAGTAACATTCTGTTTCCTTTGGAAAAAATAATCATTACAAAATTTCTTGTCGACTAAAAAGCCAAATAATGGAGGTGAATTAACTTGTAACGCAAATCTGTTCTTTATTTCACTGATCTTCTGAACTTTGTTTCTTAGGCCTCATTTGTCTCTGATGCAACAGATGCAAGAAAATAGCATAACTATGCAGAATTTACTTCTTCATGTCGTTAATTTTCTTTAAAATGCTCTCAAAATGGCTTTAATAGGAGAAAGAATCATCCAGTGCTGAGAACTGAGCACTGAGATTTTGGACATCTTTGTTCTATTCCGAGTTCCAGGAATAGCTTTAACAATGCTTTTCAGACAGGGACATGTACAACTGAGCACATTTTAGCATGCAGGAGAGACAAGAACTAACCAGAATTTTGGGGATAAGCTTGTAAAATTAAGGGGTCACTCCTGCAAGATGCTGAGCAAATCAACAAAATAAATTAAACAGATGTCAGGATCCCATGGAAATTGTTTAGCGATCTGCCCTGCCAGCTGTAAATATTTCCATTGTTGTATTATTAAGGATAACTACCTTTTGGATTATGGGTTATCTGAGACACATTTATTCAGACTGTTATTCCCCCTCATTTGCACTGCATCAGTAGTAATCATTTTATGACATCAGTTGCCATACAACAATTTGTCATTTCTCTTGTCATTTCACCTAGTGCCTGGATAGAGCAGCATGAGGGGGGAGAACAAGCTTTAGAGTAGTCTTATCCTAAAAAGCCTAGGTGTATCAATTGTGATTTAAGTTTATTGTATTTGAAGTGTCAGAGAAATAGAAGTAAGGAGAGAGTTTATATTCCAAATTTTAAGCAGTCCGAATATTTCTAAACTTTCTTGAACACCGGGAATTCTCGAAAAATGTGTCTCAGGAAAGAGCCTCATAGAAATGTGATGTTTGATGTAATTTTTTGGTGTGTTTAGGAAATTCTATATTTTGCTTTAAAATTTGAACACTTTTTTTTTAATTGTATACGGTATTTTAAAATCTGTTATGAGAGATTTTGTTTTCACAGAATCACAG
>VXAA01000909.1:9082-59801 GCA_013399115.1 Anseranas semipalmata
CCCCTCAAAAGCCCTACTCTTAATCTCATCTCCTACTCTTCCCAGCTGTCATGGTTTCTGTTCAAAATAGAGGCATGGAGTACTAGCTTTGTGGGAAGTGCAGCAGATGAATTCACAGAGGAAAATGAAATGGGTTTCTAGACTGCCTCAAGAGGGGGCATTCTGAGGATTCTGAGGGCACTCTACCCTGTTTTGTCCCTGATTTAGCTTTGGAAAAAAGAGTGGAGTGAGTTATTCTTTCCAGGACTTGTTAGAAGAGACCTAGCAAATAAGCTAGCTGAATTGGTGACCATATTGCCTGTTAGGGTTTATGTCACTATTCTCATCCATTTTTATTTACTTCTCAGTTCCAGTAAGTGAGAAAGCACTCTGCAGCATTTACTGAACTTGCCTGACAATCCTCCCATGAACTGGAGATGTCTACTAACACCAATAGCATTTAGACCAGTGTCTAGCTGATCGCTACTCCATGTAAGGCAGAACACCTCAAGAAAAAGATGCCTGAAGTGAGGTCTGGAAGGCCAAAATTATGCTTATTAAAAGCACGTGGCATTTCATCTTTTATGACATGAACAGGAAAAGTAGCAAGCTGTGAATGAGAGACACTTCTCAAAGATACTTTCAGGCTGACAGACAGAACAGAGATTCCAAATCCCCAACAACTGAAAAACAAAGAAAAAAGTATTCCAAAGAAAATTCCAGCAGTCAGGAACTACATTTTTTTTTTTTTTTCTCCTAGGAACACAATGACCACTTGAATAGTATTACTTTGCTGGGTTCTGGGAATGGTGAGTGTTCAGAGTACCAGTGATGGAATTCCTGTAAAACCGTCAAAACCAACTATTCTTGTTAAAGAGTGCCACACCAGATTTAGTGGAACACTGAGGTCTCACTGATTTTGGTGCTTGCTCCCAAAATCTGCAGTGTTAAATCCACTTTCTTTCCCCACACTGACTTTCTTTGCTCTTCCAATGGTGATGGAATAGGAAGTGGGTGAATGGACATCTTGAGATATTTCATTGGTGTATACCATACACCACTGAGACATCTTCAGGAGATGGCAGCTTCTCCACTGAGCAGTGCTGTCTATTCATTAAATATCATAGGAATTCTCTTCTGTGACAATTAACATTTACTCATTTTACATTGCATTTCTGTCTCTGTTCATCCTCTTTGACATAGTTCATATCCTGTATCATCATTTCTCTCCTGAAGCTATTTTCCTCTCTGAGACATTGTTTTCCATATGAACCCATATTAGATTTTGCTCTTTCCTTTCTATATTTCATTAGTTTCATTAGTCACTCTTGTGATGTCCTCTGATTCATGCTTGTTCCATGCAAGCCACTGGGAAATAGGGGATTATCTTGCCTTTTTTTTTCTTCTAAATGCATGCAACATTCCCCAGTACTGAGTTACTGAATGTCAGATGAAAGTACTTGTTTCCAGGGATTTGATGGTTTCTTTAAAGGAGGAGAAAAGAACATTTGGAACAGAACTCACTTGCACTTCGTTTGAGTCAAGACTCCTAGGCAAACAGGGCCTGCTGTATTTTAGGAGCTCTCCCCCAGGAGAACCAGAATTTGGAAGAAGGCTGGAAACCCAAGTGGAAAGATATCTATAATGTTAAATTCCCCTGGTCATTTCTCTGACCTGTCTTCCTTCCCCTTTCCCAGACTGATAATTTTGGCCGTGTTCCTTTTCCTTTTCCTTTTCCTTTTCCTTTTCCTTTTCCTTTTTGAAAAGCCCAGATCTCACATTAATATTCTCTGTATTCTCTAGCTTGACTGTTTAATGCAACACTACCCATCCTCAAAGAGATGAAGACAGAGATGAAGTTTTACAGTTATGATGGCTTAACACAGGTCTGTCATACAGTTTCATTTTCTGAGTCACTTTCTCACAGAGGGAGTCTGTTTCACATTTCAGGCCTCAGGGAGCAGTGTGGGAAGTACTCTGTGGATTTCTTTCTTACTATTGCTGGAGGCTGCTTTGCTTGCTGCGTATTGAAGTACATACTAGAGAAGTGAGGAGATGAGGTTCTGACATCTCTGTTTTGAATTTTCTTTTAACTGCCTTTTTTTTTTTAATAAGTTGTGTCTTAGCTAAACAGATAATATCAGAAAGAGAGCTTATGCTTTTTCGTTTCTTCACCTGAATTATCACTTTGAACAGTGAGGCTTGACAACCCTGGAGTTTAATACATTTTCTGACAGACTAGACACAGTATGAGCAAACATAGTGCACATTTTTTCTGCAGTAGCTCACCACGGAAGTCACAGTTAGTCACATCAAACACAAAGCACTCATTCTCATGGGGGACTTCAACTTCCCAGACATTTGCTGGAAATACAATACAGCCTGGAGGAAGCAGTCAAGGAGGTTCCTGGAGAGCGTGGAAGATAGCTTCCTGATGCAGCTGGTTAGTGAGCCTGCCAGGGCGGTGCCCCGCTAGACCTTCTGTTCACAAACAGAGAAGGACTGGTGGGAGATGTGGTGGTCGGGAGCTGTCTTGGGCAGAGTGACAACGAAATGGTCAAGTTCTCTATTCTTGGTGAAGTCAGGAGGGGGCTTCGTTGGGTTAAAAACTGGCTGGGTGGCCGGGCCCAAAGAGTTGTGGTGAATGGAATTAAATCCAGTTGGATCTAGTGGTGTCCCCCAGGGCTCAGTACTGGGGCCAGTTCTCTTCAATATCTTTTTCAATGATCTGGATGAGGGGATCGAGTGCACCCTCAGTAAGTCTGCAGACGACACCAAGTTAGGTGCATGTGTTGATCTGCTCAAGGGTAGGAAGGCTCTGCAGGAAGATCTGGATAGGCTGGACCGATGGGCCGAGGCCAACTGTATGAAGTTCAACGAGGCCAAGGGCTAGGTCCTGCACCTGGGGCACAACAACCCCAAGCAGCGCTACAGGCTGGGAGATGAGTGGCTGGAAAGCTGCCTGGCAGAGAAGGACCTGGGAGTATTAGTTGACAGCCAGCTGAATATGAGCCAGCAGTGTGCTCAGGTGGCCAAGAAGGCCAACAGCATCCTGGCTTGTATCAGGAACAGTGTGGCCAGCAGGACTAGGGAGGTGATTGTCCCCTTGTACTTGGCTCTGGTGAGGCCGCACCTCGAGTCCTGTGTTCAGTTTTGGGCCCCTCACTACAGGAAGGACATCGAGGTGCTGGAGCCGGTCCAAAGAAGGGCAATGAAGCTGGTGAGGGGTCTGGAGAACAAGTCCTACGAGGAGCGGCTGAGGGAGCTGGGGTTGTTTAGCCTGGAGAAGAGGAGGCTCAGGGGCGACCTGATCGCTCTCTACAGGTACCTTAAAGGAGGCTGTAGCGAGGTGGGGATTGGTCTCTTCTCCCATGCACCAGGTGATAGGATGAGGGGGAATGGGCTAAAGTCGCGCCAGGGAAGGTTTAGGTTGGATATTAGGAAAAACTTCTTTACTGAAAGGGTTGTGAGGCATTGGAACAGGCTGCCCAGGGAAGTGGTTGAGTCACCTTCCCTGGAAGTATTCAAAAGACATTTAGAGGAAGAGCTTAGTGATATGGTTTAGTGGAGGACTTGGCAGTGCTAGGTTATAGGGGGGACTGGATGATCTTGGAGGTCTTTTCCAACCTAAATGGTTCTGCAATTCTGTGTGATTCATTCTCTGAAGTTTTCATTTACTTCCAAGACTGTTAGTAGGTTACTAGCTAATGGTAGTGAAGGGAACTGGGTCTATAGGTCTGTGGCCAGTAGGCATGTAAAAATCATTCATAAACCGCATCATGCTGGATTCAAATTACTTGTTTATGACACAGAAATATTCATTTCAAAAGTCATTCCTTCAAAGTCATCCCTCCTCATAATCCAGACATGATGCAAACTTCAGTGATAGCATAGTTCTGTGCCTTCTCATGCCTAAAATAATTCTGGCTTTAGGACCAAAATCTTAGTCCACTAGAGGTAACAAATATCTTGCTAATAATGCTAATGTATGTATGTTAGCACAAGAAATTATTTTTTCTAATAGTATTTATGAAATGCCTACTAGAACTCCTTTCTTTAAAAAGAGATTAAATCTGATAATAGCCTTCAACTCCTAATAATAATAATAATAGTAATACTACTACTAGTAGTAGTAGTAGTAGTAATAACAATAACAACAACAACAACAACAACAACAATAATAATAATAATAATAATAATAATAATAGTTTTGTCTTGTTATTCCTGTCTTGTCTGAAAGATCAGACACTGGAAATTCTATAACTGAGTAAAATGAAGAAATTGCAAGTGTACTTGTAGGATCAGTCACCCGTGTTTTTCTCTAACAATAATAATCACTACAGGAACAGCCAGCAAAGAGCCAGCAAAAAGTCTACTCCTGTCTACACTTTTAAATGTACTGGTTTGTATCATAAGTCTTGAGAGTTGTTTTGCCTTAGTTCCATAAAGCTGCATTTAACAGGGTTATCATAAGTTGAGGAAAGCAAAGAGTAAGAAAAATGAGGCAGAAGCCTCAGGCTGCATTTCATTTCAGGCTCTCAAATTTGGCAGAGCTCAGGCCAGCAAACTCCATTGCTCCCTCTGAACTGACAAACCCAGAATGTCACTAGAGGAGCTGTTCAGAGAAGTCAGACTGTGGAAGCAGCAAGCAATCATTTCTCCTTGAACTGGTGAATCTTTCTAGGAAAAATAACAATGGTAAGAACCGAGCACAAGATTTTTACAGAGACTTCGCTAGCTGTTTAATCTCTCTGGGTGAGAGTTTGTATTCTGTACTAGATGAGCTTTTGTTGAGACAAGGACTGCAGAACTGTAAACCAAGAACAGTGCAAACAGGATCAGCCAACGTTTTATCTTCATAGCCCCATTCTTTGACCTTGCCTCGAGCATAGGCAACTAATCATGCAGAACAGCGCCTACAAGTAAAATAGGCAATAATTTGCTCTTCACTAGATATTGCCTTCTATTAAGAAGCAATTTTAAAATTAAAGTTAAATAATGCTACAGTCCATGAAGGCAACTTCATGATTTATTTTTTAATTGCAGATCTAGAAAGCGAAGTGCTGTCTTTTATACAGCTTTTTTTCTTTCTTTCTTTTTTCACTTGCAGAAAGACACTGGGAAAAATGAGAAGATGGTGGTATTTGGCACATGGCAAGACATATGAAAATGAAATAAAAACGTAACAGGAACCAAGAAAGATCAACCAGCTGGATGGCAGACCAGTAGCTGTTGTTTAGAAATCAAAACAAGCTCAAACAAAACACCTAAGTCATAAATGTTTACCTTTGCCAACTTCAAAGTGTTTATTCACAGAAAGTAAGCCCAAGGGGAAAAAGCTGCATTAAAGGGCAAGCCTGCATCAAAGAAAGGATTAGAAAAAATTAAATGCTTATAGTAATGATGCAGCAGTCTAAAGCCTTCAGTAAGTTCCCCATACATTAGAGGGATTTATGAGCTCCCTGGTGAACTTAGGCCCTTATTTTAAAGCTTTGTAAACATTTAGTTAATTGTCACCATCTGCCTGCATGGTAGCTGCATTTTGCAATGTGAACACTGTGCTTGAGAGGTTGTATGACTCGAGGATTGACAATGGCGAATTTTCTGACACTTCCTCCGTTGGCCTCAATTGTGGCAGCCCAGTTGTCTGCAGAAATAACTATATATGACGATATAGCTAACACTACCTGGGACATGTCTTGTATTCCCACCAGTGGTACTAGTTGGAAATTAAGGGGTACTTCTAACACTCAAAAATTACAAACCTGAAAATCCATGTTTGTAGATTTTGTATTTCTCACCAAATACACAACCAGCACTGTCATAAGCCCTCAACACTAACAAGGTTAAACCTCAGAGGCTGCAATTTTGCCAGCCCAAAGTCTTCACAGGGCAGAAAACACAAACAAAATCAGCTGGATATAATCATCATCATCATCATCATCATCATCATCATCATCATCATCATCATCCACAATACATTTATCTCAGAGAAAATGCTAAGGAAATCTTTTATTTGCTTTCTTTACAAGCTTTTACATTTCACATTTAAAACACCTGATCAATCAAGAGGACTAGAGTAACTTTAAAAAGATGAGATTTTCATTTAATCCAATAACTTCCAATAACAATTATGGGACTATGTTCCAACTCTGTATTTGTATATACATTTGAAAAATCTGAAATACTTTCAATCATTAAGAAAATAATAAAAGAGATTTCCTCTAATTATTCTGTAGTTATTCTAGGGCACAGTGATGAGTTCAGAGAGCTTTGCCAATAGCAACCCCTAGCTTTCCCTAACTTACCAAGTATAAAGTAACTGAAGTTCTTTGTCCTGCAAAGCTGCAGAAATTTGCAACAGAGCAAATGAGGTGATTGGTTCAAACACAGTATGAAAGGAAATGTGTGTGTGAAAGCACTGGGAAGCACAGCAGAGGGGTTAAAAAAACCAGCATGGACTGATTGATAGCACAGAGCACCATTTCCAGGAGACAGCTCCCAGGACACTTTTCCTAGCAGTGAAATCAAAGACTCTGTTTGTTATGTCAAGACCTAGGGCCTGCACTCTGACAGGGCCAGAGGCTGTCAGGGGAAGACCCTGCAACCTAGGCAGAGTGGCAAAAGGGTTACAGTATATCACATACACAATGTTATATGCGATAACTTGCCAAGGGTGAACATATGCTTCAACCAAAGGAAGAACGACTGTGGCCTAAGATTTTTGAGATGGAAGTAAGCATGACACTAAAGCAAAGGACCACCCAATAATAGCTACTGACTCCAAAATTGGCCAAAGAAGTCAAAATCACCACATCCAAAAACAAGTTTGCTGTCTGCAGTTAAATAAAATAAAATAAAATAAAATAAAATAAAATAAAATAAAATAAAATATAAAATAAAATAAAATAAAATAAAATAAAATAAAATAAAATAAAATAAATAAAAATAGAAGCATGTGAGCAGGTGAGATCAACTTACTTTAAGATTTTGTAAGTAAATATCATCTCCTTTCATAATACGTTGTGTTGAGCTTCATAGAATCACAGAATTGTCGAGGATGGAAGGAATTTCTGGAGATCATCATCTGGTCCAACTCCCCTGCTCAAGCCGGGTCACCTAAAGCAGTTTGCCTAGGACCATGTTTTTGAAGACCGGGCTTTTGAAGATCTCCAAGGAGGGAGACTCCACAACCTCTCTGGGCAACCTGTTCCAGAGCTCTGTCACCCACACAGTAAAGAAGTGCTTCCTGGTGTTCAGATGAAGCCTGCTGTGCCCATTGCCTCCCTTCCTGTCACTGGGCACCACTGAAGGATGTCTGGCTCCATCCTTTTTGTACCTTACCTTGAAGTATTAGACATTGATAAGATCTCCCTCTGAGCCTGCTCTTCTCCAGGTTGAACAGTCCCAGCTCTCTCAGCCTTTCCTCACAGGAGAGATGCTCCAGTCCCTTCATCCTTCTCGTGGCCCATCACTGGACTCTCTACAGTATGTCCATGTCCCTCTTGTACTGGGGACCACAGAACTGGACACAATACTTCAGGTGTGGCCTCACCAGTGCAGAGTAGAGGGGAAGAATCACGTCCCTTGGCCTGCTGGAAATACTTTGCCTGATGCAGCCCAGGATACTGTTAGCAGCAACAAGGGCACATTGTTGGCTCATGATCAACTTGGTGTCTACCAGGACACCCAAGACATTTTCTGCCAGCCTGCTGTCCATGCTGGGTATCCACCAGCATGTACAGGTGCCTGCAGTTGATCCTCCCCAGGTACAGGACTTTGAACTTCTCCTCGTTGAACTTCTTGAGGTTCTTGTCAGACTACTTCTCCAGCCTGTCTCTGTGGATGGCAGCACGACCCTCTGGTGAATCACAGAATACCCTGAGTTGGAGGGGACCCACAGGGATCATTGAGTCCAACTCCTGGCTCCACACAGGACCACCCAAAAATCAGACCATATGTCTGAGAGCATTGTCCAAACGCTTCTTGAATTCTGGCAGGCTCAGTGCTGTGACCACTGCCCTGGGGAGCCTGTTCCAGTGCCTGACCACCCTCTTAGCAAAGAACCTTTTCCTAACATCCAACCCAAACCTCCCCTGTCACAGCTCCATGCCGTTCCCTCGGGTCCTGTCGCTGTCACCAGAGAGCAGAGATCAGCGCCTGCCCCTCCGCTCCCCTCGTGAGGAAGCTGCAGGCCGCCATGAGGCCTCCCCTCAGCCTCCTCTTCTCTGGGCTGAACAAACCAAGGGACTTCAGCTGCTCCTCATACATCTTGCCCTCTAGGCCCTTCTCCATCCCCATTGCCCTCTTTTGGACACACTCTAATCAGCCATTCACTTGGAGTCCAGGGAGACAATAGCCAATGCTCACCCCTCATCCATAGTTTAACTAACTTGTTAAACTAGTTCTCCCATATACAAAACAATCCATGTCATCAATTTCTGGTTTAGCTCTGAAGACTTGAGCTAACAGGAATATAAAGCTTTGAGAAGCAGGGAGGCAGAAAATGAACACAGTCAGGAAAAGAGTGACAATGTTAATTTATTGCACAGCAATGTATTTTCCTTTCAGCTGCTTTATTTTTTTTTCAGCTGCTTTATTTTTTTTATTCCTTTCAGCTGCTATATTTTGTTATATTTTACACCACCGAACTGTGCTGAAAACTTATCTCATGAGAAACCTCCACTGAAAAACTGAAAACAGAAAAATCCCTTTTTTTTCCACTGCTGAGGAAACAGCAACTGAGCAGAACATACAGTTTAAGTACTTCTACACCTTTTTACACATCTTTCTTGAGAAAAATGTTAAGATGCCCCAAGTGTTCACAACATGGACTACTTAGAGACTACTAGAGAACAGGAAGATGTTGATAGTTAATTACCAGGACGTTTTTTTTTTTTTTTTTTTTTTTTTTTTTTGAGAATAAGGTTTCTGTGTTACTACTTATCTTGTATATATAAATAGCTGTGCCTATTGCACCAGTGTTTGCAGATCTGAAAGCCATTAATCAGCACTCTGAAAACATTAGACAAATTACTGGAAGACATAAATTGCCAGGTGGTGAGGCACACAGAAGGTAAGGAAGAAAAAAAACCAGAGCTCTGAAAACATTGATGGTATTATGATGACTCACAGCTTTCCCAGCTACAGTGTCATAGACATTGCAATCTTTGAGGTTTAGGGTATAAACAGATTCCACATTACCAGACAGCAGAGGTTAACTGCTAACAAAATATTTAAATTGTAATTAAATTACATTGGAAGGACCTAGAGAAAGACCATGAAAACCAAAACACAAGCTAACATTCCTGAGGTCTAGCAGCACTTCTTGTGTGACATGGCTGTAATTAAGCCTACTTCTGAGGCCCAATTTAAGCCCTAAATTATCAATCCTCAAATTTGATAAATCTTCAAACCTATCAAAGACTTTGCATTAGAAAGGTCTAGGAGCATTTACAGAGTTGCTTCCAGGTGAGTGGCAATTAAGAAGCCATGGGTTATCCCCTTTTTAGCTCTTATGTGATATCTCACTGACCTATGCTCTGGGCCAGTTGTCCTAAAGTCATCCAGGCTTTAAAGTACTGGCAGTGTAAACTGACCAGTTTGAGATTTTGGTAGATGTGGAGAGGAATGGTCATATGGGACCAGGTAGGTGAGACGACTGAACATCCATCAGCTCTGCCTGACTCCCTCCTTCACTGTAAAGTCAAAAAGTATGTTAAACTGCGCATGGTGATTTCACAGTCAGTGCATTTCTGTCCCATAGCTTTTGGTTTCTGCTTATCATATAAGGTGAAATAAGACTATCGATGCATTTGATTTTTAGATAACAGTATAGTCACAAATTAGAGAGCCACTTGAAGAGATCCTCCTGCTTTTTTTCAGCAACAATATTACTTGTATCAGCAAAGCAAGGACTTGAATACATGAAGGTGGAGAGTAACATCAGGAGAAACAGAATTGCCTCAATTTCAAATTTTGAAAGAACAAGTAGAAAAGAGTGAATGGAAAGAAAAAAAATATGTATATATATATATATATATATATATCATATAACTATGCAACAAACTGTGAATTGAAACTGCCAAGTGTCTCCGTGCACCCAGAGCATAAAGAAAAAAACTTGGAGTTGAAAAGAAATACTTCCAGTGGTGGACTAAAGTTCTTTATTTCTGATTCATATATATATATGCATACAATGATATCAGATATCCTTGTATTGCTTAATCTATAATTTAAGTCAGCACAGGTCTTTTAACAACAACAAAAAAATTGCAACTATTAATTTATATTTGATCTGAGCACTCTCATACATGGTAGAAAAAATCTGTATATAAAAGATTATATCTGTGCAATTACACGTACCATATTCCTTTTTCAACAAACTACTGATTTATTAATATTGATACATTATTGTTAGTATAATATATAATTGCCATATCATAACATTAAAAAACTTTTTAAAATATATTAATAAGCAAAGACAACCACACCTTGTTCTTGCAATCACTTTTGCACCATCATATTGGTGATATGACATTTGGCTTACACAAATTCCTGCCATCTCAGACTGCCATTATTAGTCTACCAACATTAACCAAATTAATTCATATGTAGCTTTGCTGTTTAGTGATTCCACACAAAGCCTTTCGAATGAAATTCACCTCTGAGCTGACATCCACCGTTAAGCAGAGTGTAACTTCTTACAACCCATTTATGTGTCAAAGACACGAAGATTTATGCTGAACCTCTGCTTTGTGGTTAAACTCTCTTTTAGCAAACACTTCTCTCACCTACAGCCTAAGAAAAGTCAAATGGCTCATTCTAGTGGCTTGAACTACAGGTTTACAGATGTGGTTTCATGCTATAAAATGCTTTTCAGAGCTAGGTCAAGCTTAATTAGGAAGTTAATACAAATATTAATTTGTACATAAAGCATTATCCCCAATATTCTAAGTGACAGCACTTTTATAAGGCAGACACAAGCCAAGATTCAAATATCTGAGAAACTGTGCAAACAATCAGATCCTAATGATGATAAGGTCAGGTTATAGAGCAGCAACAATGGTCAGCAGGATTAGACCCTTCCTCTAACGTGAAAGTTACAGGAACTGACAGAAAGATGTGATAAAACAGGCTACCTAGAATGACAGACACGATGCACCACCTGTCAGTACAGGGAAGGACTGTAGATGTGAGATATTTCAGTTTTGTTGCTGGCAGATAAGTAAGCACTTGGCAACTTCTTGCCTTTCTGACAATTTTGTCTATCTTCATTACAGTAGCTGAACAACTGCACACAATGGTGGATGCTTGCTCCTTGCCTGCAGACTACTTTCTTGCAAATACAAGATACAAATTGACGTGGAAGGAAATGTGCAAACCACAGAACAAAATTATCAATCTTTTAAATGAAGGATGAAATACAATTTTCACTTTCAGTTTAGATCCTACTGAAAAATCAAGGCTCGTGCTGTCCCGACTTTTGCTTAAACTTTATCCCCTAAGCAAACTTTTGCTTGTTTTCTGTTTAATTAATAATTCTGGACTGGAAGTGGGACTGGAGTTCATACACACATAGAACAAAGGAACTGTAACTTCTAAGGAACTGTAACTTCTAAAGGAACTGTAACTTCAAACTGTAACTTCTAAGGATTGCTAATTTACAGACAAAGTAGAGAATCCACAGATGTAATTCTAGGGCACGTGAAAGTCTTTTGAAGATGGGAATAATATTTCAGAGAGTGCATAATTCTGTTACTTCCATTAGGACATCCCAAAAGGAAAATGAGTCAGCAGGTTTGGCAAGTGCATGCATATGTTCACTGGGGGAAGAGAAAGCATTAAGTCATATTTTTGACTACGGCCTTTTTAAAGCAGACAAACAGAATTCACTCAAGTATTAATTTGCACTCTCTTGCAGAACGGTCTGTGACACTGCGGTTATTTTCCACTTGAGTATCAGAACTTACTAGTGTCTTTCATCGCAGTATGCAGGACAGCAGCAAACAAGAAACTCTTGTGTGTTTTTTTTTTCTTTTCATGTTTATACTGGTGTGTTCTATGATACAGACAATAAACTGCATTGTAATATTCATTTTTGATATTAGTTACACTTCAAATAACACTTTGACATCTATTCCTAACAAATGATCGTGACTCCCAACTGTAAATTTATATATTTACCTTTCAGTTGTTAGCAGAAAATACTAAGTACTTGTTTTGTATTCATAGTGTTAATGGCCTTTGTGATTTCAGTTAGGATGCCATTTGAAGACTTGTAACTTAAAAGTACTGGAAAAACAGATTAAAAAACAATAATAACAAAATAATGTTCCAAGGCTTTAGAACATATGACAAACATTTACAGGATTAGCTGCTTCTCTAAAAGCTATGCTTAAAATAAAGACACTAAACTAAATGATTAAAATCAAATTAATTTCTGTTAGTAATTTGTCCTCTGCAAAGTATATTTAATAATTAATTATTATTTTTTAGTTTATCAGGCTTTTCTATAACAAAATAAAAAGTCATTAGGGTTAAATGAAGATGGAAAGACTTTTCATACAGCAAGAAACAAACACATTCAGGAAAGTCCTGCATCATTTCTAGAATTATTTTTGAACAATAAGGTTGCTGCTGCTCTAGCGAAACAACTAAGCTATTTATTGTAATAATAACGATTCTGTTCAGTTATGCATAAACATTAATATGCTGAAGACAAAACTGAAACATCTTCATTGACTCATTCATGAGGCATACAGTTGGTAAAATAGTATAATTTTAAACAGAAATTGCACACATTTACAGAGACAAATGCTAGATGATATAGTGTTCCTAATGAAAGCTCTATTTCTGAAAACAACAAATAGCTAGGTCCAAATTTCTGCTGTTTCCATGGCAACGGGATTGGCCCATTTGGTCTTCTTGGATTGCTAAATGGCACCAAAAAATCATACCACAAACAAAATGAACCAAATTGCCTATTGTACTCCATGGTCACAGGCGTCTGGGTGATGAAAATGAAGCAAACTCTCTTATTCCAATGTCTGGCAGTGATGCTTTTTACTTCAGAGTCATGTCAATGCTATATATTCAAAACAAACAAACAAAAAATACAAAAGAAAGGAAATCAGTGGTATGGAACACATGTAGTCATTTCCACAACCCTGGGCTCCCACAAAGTGTTGAGCGTCAAATAATTAACACAGATCCTATTTACCTTATGTAGAAAATACACAGTTGAATGGGAATTGTTACTGTTTGCTTGAAACCAATAACCACATTCCCAGTAATTTCACTCTCAGTAGCACTGGACACCAGATGTGGAAAGATCTACTGGTGTAATGACACCACAGTACAGTAAGATATGGGTGCCTCTAAAAATGTTTCTATGAGTATGGTTTTGGCATTTAGTGCAAACAGCATGTCATCAAATTCTTTGGAAGTATTCTTTAGAATAAGAAGTTGTCATCACAAACATTGCATCAAAACACAATTTCCCTCTTAGAACACACAACTATTTAGCATCCTGAATATTTACGACCTGTGAAGGTCACTATCGGTTACAGAACGCACAGAATTCTTCACTGCGGACTATTTCATAATGAAAATTTTTTAAAAAGTCATGAGGTGGTGGAAGATTTGTTAAACAAAACAGTACACAAGAGAGCAGGACAATAGATATGAAAAAAGCAACAGAAGCAACCTAAGAGCTGGGCTGACTCCAGAGAGGTTTCAGCAGAAAGCATACAGAAAAAAAGACCATGTAAAACTGCCATGATCATTGTGGAGATATTTACACAGGAAATCCTGTTTCTTGAAGAAATTACACCAGAAATGAGTGATATGACCACAGGAAAATTATTGCCACTTCTGAAGATTGATACACATTTATGCAGAGAAAATAAATAGCAGGACATTAATTCAGTCTCAACTATGTTTGTTTAAGCTAAATAAAAATTCTCTTCTCATACTGCTTTTTATAAGCTGCCCAGTGTCTTTTCATGAAAAACAGAAAGTTTATTCAAGACACCAAAAGGTTTACGTCATAAATACGGTCTTTAACAGGTTATTTATTTTCTGTTCTCATACTTAAAAAAATAGTTCTCATACTGACTCATCACAGAATAAAGTGGGTCTGAGAGAAAAAAAAATGCTTAGAGATTTTATGTCAACAGCTAAGGAATCTGGAGTTTAATTTATAGTAAACAATATATACAGGTGTACAACAATATAAACAGGTGTAACACTGTGGTGGTTTACTAAAGTACAATTTTATTTGAAAAAAAAAGTGGCAAAAAAGCTCCATTTTATTCATGCATCTGTTTTCTGTACATAGTTCTAGTTACTTGCTTGCTTACTTTAAGTCAGATACTGATGGGATCTTTTACCAAAGAGTCAGGTGAATGCTATTTCCTGAACAATATTTCCACATGAGACACCAGTGTGTTTCTACATACCAGTCAGGTGGGTAGGAACAGCAAAGCCTCCAATCGCTCCTCCCCTGTACAGACTGGCCAGCAATACACAGACTGCTGCAATGGCTAGTCCACCTGACATGCTGTTCAAGCAAACGAACTGTCTGTGTTGTGTGACATGCTGTGGCTACAAACACCCTCACTGATGCGGTGAGAACAGTGAAGGTTTTTCCTCTTGCACGCTTCGGTTACGTCATCAGACTGAGGAGCAATATGCCAGAGGACAGACATGTTCCCATTTCCAAGGGAACCAGTCCAGCTTTGAAAGCGAAAGAAATTAAGACACTGGAGATTTAGTTAGGGAAATAACTATGAAAAAAAGCTGAAAAGCATGAAAAGCAAAGAGAAGAAAGGCATCAACAGCACAACCCAGAAATTAAAGTCAGAGAGAAAACTTTAAATCTCTGAGTGAGAAGGGCAAGATTATCACCCTTTAATTGAGAAAAATGCATGTTATTATCTTCACCCTGATCATGTTGCAACTTTTTCTTCTGTCTTTCACATAACCTGAATATCCTCAGGCTAAGAACTGCATCTATCTCTGTTTGAAAATCGTTAAGAACACTTCACACATCTGTAACGCAAATAGAAAAAATCTCAACTGCAACACTTTTCTGCTTGCATATATTGAATCAAGTTCCTGAAAATAAATATAAAAGCATTTAGTTCTCCAGAAAGCTTTATGGAGTCTACCCAGTCTCTGGTCCTAGTAACATGGTCGTGAAATAATGTTGAAACAAAATGAAAATATTAGGCATAAATTCTTACTCCTGCTCCACTGAAGTGATTTCTGGATCATTGGAGAGGCAGCTAGTTCTGGTCACAAGGAAAAAGAAGAAGTAGTAAACGTTTCTTCTGTGTTTATTTCTTTCTCCTTTTAAATATGAAATCTAATTTGGGGGATGTAATAACTAACTGTAGTGAGTACCTTTGATTGCACAAACACACAAATGTTATTGACAGGAATGTACTGAGCTTAGTGCCTGCAACGCTGATTAGTTTGCATAATAATTATTTAAGCTATTTCATTAGGTTGGAGAAGGGAAACACACTACAGTGACTTCATACATCCAACAATAACAATAATCAATGGTGCCTCATATGAATATTTAGTTCCCCTTTCACTTGCTATGCTGCAGCCTGGACTGTTTTAAATGGAAGGCTTAACAAGAAAGCAGCTTTTTTCCACAGTTTTCATTGTCATATAGTCCAATGTATTTGAAAATGTTTGAATAGAAGGGATAGAAGTTGCATTTCAGGCTTGGGTGGGTCTTTTCTCTTTTGTTTAACAAAATATTCAGGTGGTACCAGATAACTACCTACGTGAATTTATTATTTCTGAGGCATTTTAATTGCTAGAATCAAAAAGCATTGGCAGTATGTTGGGCATTTTCCTTTGGTCATTTTAAAAGCTAATCTCAGGAGAACTTGAGGAAAATGTGTACCACACTAAATGAGAAAAAACACAACAAAGAAGAAGCTGTAAGATGAAAATTCTGAAGAGTACAAGTTAAAGGAAGGAGGCTGAAAATAAACTTCAAAAAAATCTTTGGTTACAAAAATTGCAGGGAAAATGTCATAGTTGATTCCCTTCTCTGAAATCTTGTGTATAAGAACACATAGAAAAAGTACAATGTATAAATGATTTCTAAGCTCAGCTTAGTGAATCAAGGATTGTGTCCTTCCAGTTAAAGATTTTTTATGGTACTTTACATCATACTGCCTTAGCATCTTCAGTCAAAGTACAGTTAGGAGTTTGAAGTATCTGATCATCACCTGAAACTGATTTATTAAGTTACCATAGGTGATACAATATTATCAAATATTAATCCACCAGCTCTTCCAACCAACAATGGAAAGACAGGAAAAGTTACCTATCTGCTGTAACTGAGAATGTGGTACAACAGCCAAAGAAATGCACAGAAATTAACTTTGTAAACTGTAAAAAATCATTTTCAAAAAGAACTAACTCCTAAAAATTATATGAATCATCTGACATAATAGATGAAGGATTTGAAAGATGGACTGTCAGGTGGATCAAGAATTGGTTGGCTGGTTGCAGCCAAAGGGTGGTGGTCAATGGTTCTATGTCCGGGTGGAGGCCGGTCACAAGTGGTGTCCCTCAGGGGTTGGTCTTGCGACTGGTGCTCTTCAACATTTTTATCAATGACATAGACAACGGAATCGAGTGCACCCTCAGCAAGTTTGCAGATGACACCAAGCTGAGCGGTGCAGTTGATACAATAGAGGGAAGGGATGCCATCCAGAGGGACCTGGACAGGCTGGAGAAGTGGGCCCAAGAGAACCTAATGAGGTTCAACAAGGCCAAATGCAAGGTGTTGCACTTGGGCTGGGGCAATCCCAGGTACCTATACAGACTGGGAGAAGAAGAACTCGAGAGCAGCCCTGCGGAGAAGGACCTGGGGGTCCTGCTGGACGAGAACCTGGACATGAGCCGGCAGTGCGCGCTTGCGGCCCGGAAGGCCAACTATGTCCTGGGCTGCATTAAAAAAGGGGTGGCCAGCAGGGAGAGGGAGGTGATTGTCCCCCTCTACTCTGCTCTGGTGAGACCCCACCTGGAATACTGCGTGCAGGCCTGGGGCCCCCAGCACAAGAAGGATGTGGAGCTCTTGGAACGGGTCCAGAGGAGGGCCACTAAGATGATCAGAGGGCTGGAACACCTCTCCTAAGAAGAAAGGTTGAGGGAACTGGGCTTGTTTAGCTTGGAGAAGAGAAGGCTCTGGGGAGACCTCATTGCGGCCTTCCAGTACTTGAAGGGAGCGTATAAACAGGAGGGGGAACGCCTGTTTACACATGTTGATAGTGATAGGACAAGGGGGAATGGTTTTCAACTAAGACAGGGGAGATTTAGGCTAGATATTAGGAGGAATTTTTTCACTCAGAGGGTGGTGAGGCACTGGAACAGGTTGCCCAGAGAGGTTGTGGATGCCCCATCCCTGGAGGCATTCAAGGCCAGGCTGGATGTGGCGCTCGGCAGCCTGCTCTAGTAGTTGGCAACCCTGCCCAGAGCAGGGGGGTTGAAACTAGATGGTCTTTGAGGTCCTTTTCAACCCAGGCCATTCTATGATTCTATGATTGTATGATTCTATGAAGGAGAGAAAATGTTTAATAAACCATTTTAATGGAGTAAAAAGGTGACTTCAGTCCTCCCCATGACTGTAGAAACAATCACATAAAATAGCAAAAATGTTTTTTGTAGTGTAAGAGTATGATTACTCCTCACAGAGACCCACCTATATAAAAGCAGGCTGCTTATAGTGAGAGGGGAAGTCAATTCACAAATGTGGCAACTTACAGAATAATTGAAACTACGAACCGATTGTTGTACCAAACATGTACTGCAGTCAATCCAACCCTGTGAAACAAGTAAATATAATGCCAGCATCCAGCTGAAAGCTATCTTACTTAGCTGTTTCTGAAGCTTCCCTCAGCTCTTCATCCAGTCTGCATGAGCAAAAGTTATTGATATAAAGAAACAAAGAAGCAAGCAGAGCATAAGAGAGAAGCAGAGCAATAGCAAAGCAAAGAACAAATATAACACATGCTTCTAAAACAGGCACCCAGTATTATGTACAGACCCTAAAGCTCTTCAGTTTAGTATGATACTATTTATTCCTGTTCTCAACCCAACTTTAATTTGCAACTTTTTTTTTTTTTTTAATTATTTGGAGGCAGAAACATAAAAGCAGCAGAGATCTGATGCATGCCCAGTGGACAGAGCTGAAAACACTCAATTGTTCTATCAGATAGAATTAAAGTAGCTGCAGCTTGGGCCAAGTCAAGGACTTTTAAAGTTGAGTACGTTTTGTTTGCAAAGGAGGCTGATCTCAACAGCTTGAAGGGGAAAGTAGGATTCCAAACCATTGGAAGGCCTCTCTCATTCAGCTATTGAGGTCACCTGTAGGTGAAAGGCCGTCACACAGATTCAGTCTGCTATGAGCAGTAGCATGGGCTAGAAAGCAAGTTTTACCTCATTCTTCTCTTAATACACTTCTCTTCATCATACCTTACAAGATAAGAGTGGGTGAAGGAAGAGAAAAGATATGCAAGTTCATATGATACACCAGCACATCATATCTCACTTCAGTAAAAAACTACCAAACAACCACACAATCCAAATCCTGGCAAAAACCTATGTACTTGCTACAGGTGGGATTCCTCATGACTGTAGTGGTATTTTTGTTCTTGCTGGTGGAACAACTAGACTGCTGAAAGCTTCATTTTGTGTTATTTTGCTACAGGAATCTTTCTCAACCTGAAGCTAACAGCTGAACACATCTCCGCTCTTCTCCCTTTGGCATGGGAATAACCACTCATTGTGCCTTGAACACACACCCATTTCATAACATGACATCTTGAAAATGCTTGCCACCAATAGGCACACTTGTCACCTTTTGGTTTTTTTCTTCAGCAAAATTATGATCTCTCGTCTGGCTGCTGATCACAAGAACTAGCCAGTTTCCTAAAACTTCTTAAGCTCTAAATCCTAAACTTCGCTTAGTCCTGGTGCTGTGATCATTTCACCTTTGTTCTCACAGGTGAATGGACTTTTCAGTCTATAGGGAAGAAGAGATGTGTGTAACAGATGTGTGCACTGCTATAGACAGTGTAACAGTGAAATACAGCAAGAAAGCTGAACAGAGAAACACATTGGAGTATCAGGTTAAGGTTTGTATTAAAGTGGACTATAAGAAACTAAAATATTTACAGAAATCAAAAGAGGGAGGGAGGGTGGGAAGAAAGCAGGAGGGAGGGAAGCTAAAGGAATAGCAGGGATGTTAAAACATCCTGGACACCTTATCAGATGACCAATGACCTCTGTGTTCTACTTTCTTTGTAATCACTCCACCTCTAAAGCAGTTACAAAACCACATACATTTGAGTGAAAGTCCCTCTGATTCCTGATTTCATGACTGTAATTTACTGTTTTTACAAGTGCCATGCAGAACTGAGCTTCCCACTTGCTGCCTGGAATGACACCACAAGAATCAGAGCAACCACCAGCCTCATGAAGAGCCCATTATGCTGCTTTCACCACTGTGAGGCAGGTGTGGAAACTCCTGCCTAGCCTGAAGACATCTATGAGAGCTCCAAAATAAGTGTTCTTCATACCTAGACACTGATAAACCGTAAGGAAAATATGATCATAGTTGTCTATTTATTTACTCACCAAAATAGTTTCTAGTACAGAACTTTTGCCGGTTCAAAACCTAGTACTTTTAATAAAAAGAAGAAAAACAATACATTCCCTAACAGTGTATCTTTGTAATAATGACTCACATGAAAACCATAATAGATTTCAAAGGTTTTCAATCTTGGTATACCATTTCAGTTTGTTGTTTTCATATCTGAAAAAAAGCCAGTTCAGACAAGCAATTCAAATTTACTTCTTGGAATTTTTAATAGGTATCTTTCCTTTAGAAATACCTGCATTTAGAAAACCTTTAAACATAAGAAGCAAGAACTGAGATATTGTCTTTCAGTGGCTATGAGTCAAACCATGACAAATCAGCAAGAAAAGGAATGATGAATCTATGGCTTTTCAGTGACTTTTTCTTGAACAAGTCTATCTTTGAATTACTGTTTCAGTTCAAAGCTCTGTATTCCTAAAACATAACACTTTCACTTAAACAGTCGTAAAAGTTATGCAAAAGCATAGCATAAGTTGGTAACTGTGGAAGGGTCAAACTTTTCTATTTTCTTTCTGGGTTACAATTAGTGAACGAACAGTCTGTTCCAATTCAGATTATACAGGCATAGGTGTGACGAAAGGACTTGGAGCCTGAAAATTTGTCTTCATTTTAATAGCCGTATCATTTGGTCCAACACAAAACATCCTTTTTACTACAAACTTTGGTTACATATTTATTGTTATTACATATTTATTGTCCTTTGTGTTTTAGGAATGCAGTGTTTTCCTGCTTCAGTTTGATAGTGGCGTTTTTTGTGGAACAACACATAAGCATTTGTAACCTTATCAGGCAGAGGTTTTCTATTTTTCTTACAGACACTGAAAGACTGGTATTAGTTTGTGAAAATACTTTCTGTTAGACCAAGTACACTCTTTCTGTACATAACTTACTTGATGATACTATCTGGTATGTGCACGTATTCCATTGGAATCATCTCACGAAGCTCTGCCAATGTGTTGACGTACTGTATTTTACTGCTGAACTTAGAGCTGAAACACGGAAACAACATATGTTAATTGATCTTCCTCCTAAGTTTGGCTGACTGCGAGCATACCTGAGTTCTGGTGAGGCTGAAATCAAGACTAGACATTTTGCTGTTCTTTGGCCAGGCTAGATGACAGCATTTAGAACAGTATTATAAATTGCAATGCCTACATACTAGGCAATGAGATTAGTTCTACAGTTAGAAGGAGATGTATTAAAATTCTAAAAAGAACCAAATCCTCTACAGCACACACACACATAAAAAAAGATGGAAAGCATTCACTTAAAGTGATCGTGATGAATTAACATTAAGTGATCATGATGAATTAGCATTTATATTTGACTGTGATTCTCAAACATAATACAACTGAACATCCATATTTGTTTAGATGAGCACAGCTCTAATTGGGTCTGTGCATGCCTATTCTTACCGCTGCGCCTGATTACAGTCACAGTCACAGTCACAGAAGCATTTAGGTTGGAAAAGACCTCCAAGATCACCCAGTCCAACCTATAACCTAACACTACCAAGCCCTCCACTAAACCATGTCATGCTCCAATATGCTCTGCTAGGTCATCCTGTACACCTACTGGGTTGAGTTAGAAGTTTTGGATAACTCTTCCCATCCCTTTTTATTGGACTGCACGTTCCAATTTGCCAAAGAAGATTAAGACACAAAACCAGAAAGCAGCAGGATGGCTCACTGCTTTCTGCTGCCGGGGAAGAGCAGAACAGAAGAGGCCTGGCTGCTCTCTGTAGACAGGAGAGGGAAAGGAGAGCTAAGAGTCTCACTGGTGAATCAAGATCTAGTTCACCAGGAAATCTCATTTAGTTAACGGTATTCTAGGTCACCTTTGCATATTCTGCCTCAGTTGCCCTATCTGAAAAAATCAAAGCAAAGATAAACTGAGATGGTTTTGTGGCTTCAAGAAAAATAATATTGACTTCCTTTGGAGCCCAGAGCTTGGAACTTGCTTACTGGACAATATAACTGCCTCAAAACAGATCCTAGTCTCGAGGTGCGTATCGTCAGTTCAATAGCTCCATACTTCCCTTGTTTAGTTCAACTGTGCTTTATGATCATTTATTGTGTTTGAGAAATGATCACACAGAAAAAGGCTAAGGTTGCTCAGAAAGCACACTTTAAAAAAAATAAAGCTATTCACTTATTTAACCTGAATTATTTAATATGTATTAGCTTAGAAGAAATCTATCTTTCTCATTTGACTCATAAAGCAATCATCCAAATCCAGTCTGGTTTTATGAAGATAGTCCTGTAACATCAGTAAAAGTGACAGATTGAGCATAAATTTTCTTAAGTGTAGGCCATGAAAAACAGATCATATTTTTCTTATTTACTGATGATCTGGGGGTATGACTGGACAATGTGAAGCATCTGAAATGGATCTGAGCAAAAGGTTACTTCCCCTCACATTACTATACATACCTACTTAATAAGGCAAAGTGAGACAGATAAAACAAGAATACATGAAGGTACTGTGAATAGTTAAGGTCATCCGCTTTCATTTGTCTTTGTACCAGATTAGCGTCATTCGGCACACTACAGCATGCCAATGGTTATGTTTTAAGATGCATGAATCATTCATAACTGTCCAATGAAAGCCATGGTAATGGATAGATAATTCTTAGCATTTTCTCCAAAATGTTAACCATAGTCTGGACCATCTGAACTGCCAGCTAAAGTAACTAGGCAAGCTGCAAGCCAATCAGAAGCTTCTAAAGACTGAAAAAAAAAAAACCAAAAAAAGAAAAACCACCCTCAGTGACTTGACTGTCCCTTGCCATTTTGCTTCGGTTTTTGATTCCTACTGGTTTGCCCTGCATCTCAGCTGAAATAGAATTAAAATTAAGTCGCTTAGCTATCTGTCATGGGACCTTCTCTCCTTGCCTTGGGAGCAATTCATTTCTTACTCTGATATTCCCACAGTGCACGTCGGTAGTTTGGTGAACAGCTCTGGGCTAGCAAACGATGCAATAGCCACCAGCCTTCAATCTAATCAAGTTTCTTTCCCCTTACCTTGCTTTTTACTGAATTGACTGTCTCTTTTTATGCCTCCCAGTTTTTACTCATCTTTCTCACAGTGTTCGTCTGTCCTCAGAGGGGGTTCATCTTTCTTACATCCTCAACTCATCTTCCAAGTTGACAAGAGTGGACACCAAGTTGAACATGAGCCAGCAATATGCCCTTGCCCCTAAGAAAGCTAACGGTATTCTTGGCTTCATTAGGCAAAGTATCACCAGCAGATCAAGAGAGGTAATCCTTCCCCTCTACTCGGCATTGTTGAGGCCACACATGGAGTACTGTGTCCAGTTCTGGGCCCCCTAGTAGAAGAGAGACACAGACATACTGGAAGGAGTCCAACAGATGGCAACCAAGATGATCAAGGTACTGGATGGTCAAGGAACTGGAGCACCTCTCCTTTGGGGAGGGGCTGAGAGAACTGCGACTGTTCAGCCTGGAGAAAAGGAGGCTCAGGGGGGATCTCATCAAAGTCTATAAATACTTGAAGGGAGAATGCAAAGAAGATGGAGCCAGGCTCTTTTGATTGGTGCTCACTGATAGGACAAGAGGCAATGGAACACAGGAGATTCCATCTAAACATCAGGAAGCACTTCTTTACTGTGCAGGTGACAGAGCACTGGCACAGGTTGTCCAGAAAGGTTGTATAGTCTCTCCTTGGAGATCTTCAAAAGCCACCTGGACATGGTCCTGGGCAACCCGCTGTAGGTGGTCCTGCTTGAGCAGGGGGGTTGGACGAGATGACCTCCAGAGCTCCATTCAAACCTTAACCGTTCTGTGATTCTGTCAATTCACACTGGCCTTGTATCTTGCCCACCTTTTTTTAGCTCCCATTTGCACTTCACTTTCTTCTACTTCTGACTGAGACTCAATCTACTTTTTGGCTGAAATGGAGATTTGTAACTGGTGCCTATTGTAGCTAGTTATGGATGGTTAACCTCCTTTGCTAAACTGTTTAGAGCAAACCTTTTCACCAGTTTGGAAATGCAAAACCTGTGGTTGCTCCTGGCCATCCCAAATAAATGACTCACGAATTGAAATAGGTGTGGCATATTTGACTTTTTTTTTTTCAAATTTTACTGCCTACTCTTTTCTCTGGAGCAAATAGTAAGCCAACAGAAACATCTCAGACACCAAATACATCTTAGTGAATTCCCTAACATTACTGTCCGTAATTCCAAGTACTGCTTCTGTGTTACTCTGGTATTTTCAGTTGTCACTTACTTCTTGTATTAAAGTCACCACTTCTGAAAGAAAACCTCTGTTATGATACTCTGTCTGTTGCACTTTGGCAGCAACGGGAGAAGTCATTTCCTTCCCCATCCCAAGGTTACCCTGTCAAGACAGAGCACCCTGTGACAGACACTTTCAGAGTTCTCGTCTACAGTCTTGGGGCAGACTTGCTGTCTGTCATGGCAGGTGTTACTTTCTGACTGGCTTCTGTAGACAAGATGCCTCTTCACTTGCTTGAAGCAACTCTTTCTCATGCCTGTCCATGTGCTCTCCTGATCTCAGGGTCCCAGCTGCATACTTGTCCATCTTCTTCAACAATTTTTGACGTCTTCAGCATCTAACACTTTGATGCTTTTTTAATAATCAAAACACTATTTTTGGTGGCAGAAAACCTGTTTTTGGAACCAGGCCTCCTACACCTTCAAACAGCTCAGGGTAGTCCTCTTCAAGGAGCAGTGCTAATTTTTTTAGTCAGGATTATTTTCAAAGAAGTGATTAGCAGTATATGCAGAACCCTTTCCTACAAGCCTTTAAATGGGCTCAGAACAAAACAAATTTAAAGAACTTAACTCCCAGTTCTGCACACACATATGGTACAGGACTGCATACTCATACAAATCAACTTTTTTTCCCCACTCACTTTCAGGAAGTTGACTTCAACTGTCAAAATCCCAACATGAACCATATCAGTGAGAAATTAACAGCCATTTTTGATGATTTAGGGTGCTTATGTATTCTTGGGGACATAGCAAATAACCAGTATTCACTACGTACCTTATAAAAGGTCGTGTCACAGCCAGAATTGTCCTGATAAACCATGATGGATGGACAATTATAAATGATTTCAAATTCTTCCTTAATCTAAGAAAAAAATATACAGTTTATTAAGAAAGTAAAAAAATACAAAACATACACAAAATCATATACAGTGAATACTGTCATACAGTGGAGCAAAAGAAATGGACAGTGTTTACATTAACAGCTGTGGATCAGAAGTGAAAATACTACTCACCGTCGATCAATCATCTGGTAACATTTTTTCATCCAACCCAGTCCAGGCATCCTCCTTCTTGGTGTTGCTCCATTCAAGTACACAATCATATAGTCTTCAGCTACCATCAGCTCTAAGGTACTGATTACATACCTGATAAAAGAACAGAAGTGAGCATATATTTTACATTATCCATTTAAGTACAATAAAAAACAGTCTACTAGGAATGCATCAAGGCCAATCAACCAATTTATGACAAGACAGTGTTTTATTCTCCTTTAAACTAAGAGCAGACTTTCAGAACTACTGCTAAAATTATGAATAGAAAACCACAATCTTATCTGCATCTTCAGAGAAATGTAGTTTCCTTATAAAAATACAGTTCCATAATGAGTTTTCAAATCTTATAGGTGCTCTTTTCTTTTTTTTCTTTTCTTTTCTTTTCTTTTCTTTTCTTTTCTTTTCTTTTAAAAGCATACTAAATCAAGAGATTTTGCAAGGGAGAGCATGGCAGAACCATGTTAAGTTCCAGGACATTAGAGAGATTAACTGTTGAGAAATGTCTCTTCACTATTAATCATCATGTTTGTTCAATGCAAAAATAATAAGGGTCAGGATAAGACAGTTGTCTACAAATCTTGTGACCCTAAGATTACTGCTGTTGAGTCTGCGACTGCGAGCTACAAATCTTTTGAATCTCAAAGCTAATAGAACTTGTCTATCAACCTGCCTTCCAGGGGACAGAGCACTCCATGCAATTGCTTAATTTTGTGAGCAAAACACTCCAAACACTCATTAAATTTCTTAGCTTGGCTTTGAGACAGACCATCAGGGCTAATCTCACTCTACCTAGAAGAGCTGGGTATTCAGTCAAATGAAATGATAGCTTTAAAGTCTTGTCCAGGACTATACATGTGGATGCTCTGCTCAGTTTCAGTAATCCCTGCCTCACCTGGGAGTTCTTCATCAGGGAATGTTCAAATTGTTCTCTCTGCCCTCCAGCCCCAAGGCATGTCTGCCTAAAAACTACAGTGAAAAATTACTGAGTCACACCTTAGAAAATGAATGCCTGAGAGTTCTCCCCACAAAAGGCAGCTCTCTCCTGGAGCATAATGGCTCCTTTCACAGGTGTATGTGCATGACTCATGATCTAATCTGACCCTTGAATTCCTTACAATGCAGTTTCTTTAAAACAAGAGTAGAAAATCTAGTTCTCACGAAAGAGAGGTATTTTAGCTGGACAGAAAGTAGGCAACAACTAACTAGTTCCATGTATTTGATAAAACCCATCTAAACCACTACTCACTCAATGCTTTTCACTGCTTTTTCCCACCTTCCATTTGCGCATTCCTGCTTTTGCCCCCTAACAATGAAATATGAAAGCATGGAATTGTATAGAAAAGGCCATGGCTGATCCATGGAAAAGGAGCCCTACCAGCCAGCTGCAATGTGCAGATGGTCCAGTGTGTGCAGGGTTGAATCTAGATTCACTGTGCAGCTTAGATCTGTGCAGGGCCCCCCATATTCACAAAAAGCTAAATTTAACTGAACCTGCTGAGAATTTGACAGTTTATGAAATCAGCACTTCCCACAAGGGGCAACATTTAGTGCTTTAAAGGCATTTAGACACTGAAACATACATAAAAGTGTGTATAAGTACTTTTGAAAACACTCCCAGCCTTCTAGTTATAGAAACAGAGACAGTTTGACAAATGTCTATGCTTCTATTTGCTTAGGTGCAAGGGAATTGCGAATATTATGAATAATCAGTTATAATAAGAACAATAATGCAGAATAAGGAGTATTACAACAAAAAGGAATCTCTTCTGATTTTTAGTCAGATCTCACCTATCTCAGGTACTTTCCCTCAACAACTCCTAGTCACTTTGGGTTGAATTATACCATTTGCCAATTCAAGTGTGCCAAGCTCTCTTGCAAACCTTGCTTTACCAGTAATTTCTTATTATTTGTTAGTAATGGTTATTTCCTTACTGTTAGCAAAGATGGACAGAATTTTTCTCATTGACTAAAACAATTCACTCACTCTGAAAACAAAAAAGCCTGCTTTTGAAATTCAAAGTGTAGTTTTACTAGTTGTGATTCTTTCAAAAAACTTCTACTCTCTAGAATGCATCACACAGCCTCAAAAGAGGAAAATTTTCCAGAAGTGCTATAGAAGATGCTGTCTCAAAAGTTGAGGGTTTGGCTCAAACTCTGTTCTTCAAAGGCAGTTTTACAGGATCAGTCAAGGTAACAAATAGGAAAAGGTAACCTAAAATGTGAAAGGAATACTGAAAGGAAAGTAACTGTTTATGAATAAACTCATAAACAATTGAGGACAGTTGTTAATCACAAACTAGAGGTGGCTTATGCACTGCAGTTGCAGGATCATCTATCAGAATCACGCTACACAAAAATGAGAAGAGATTTAATAATTTCCATGTCCCTCCAGACCCCTGTATGGCTTAATAGTAAAAAGTTTGCAAATATTTAACCATATCAGTTACTGGATATGTTGTAAACTGTCGAGTTCTCTCTTACTTCAAAGCAATTAATAGGCTTACATGTGAAATAAAGGGATGATCTGAATTTCTGTTTTCTGGTTCTTGTTGTGTTAAAAAGAACCAAGAATCTCTAAGCCTTAAAATTAGCTGAAGCCAATCTGAACTCTCTGTTAAACTACTACCCCAGAAAAAGACTGAGATATTAGAACTTGGCAATACCCTCAAGTGTTGTGGAAAAGCCTCTTAAGGCTTGAAAAGACTTTCTCTGCAAAGTCCATTTACCACCAACTCTACCTATGAACAAGGGTCTTGAGTGAGTTTCAGAGAATAACTGTTTAACGTCAGTCACAGTTACTCTCAGCTTTGTGCCCTAATTATCAGCTTAACACCACTGCAGCACCTCTTCCCACCTAAATCATGGGGCATTGTGTAAATCAGTTACTGTGGATGACATGGGGGACTTAAAAGGCTTTACTAGCCAAATGCCAGCAGTTGGTTTGACCTGGAACAAAAGCACTCAGTCCCATTTTTCACATGCGGACACAATGCTAAAGGCTTTGACTGTCACCATGTGCATCTTCAAGGACTGGAGTTTTACAGAGACCAGATCTGTGCTCTTGCTGCAAGGTTTTGTGCCTTGTAAGCTGCAGACAGTGAAAGCCAGGCCTCTGCTGGCTGCGGAACTGACATACTGGGTTTTAGCATAAAGAACTCTGGAATGATTGATTTTTCAACAGCTGAAAGTGGAACTAGCTGGTGGCACTTAGGGGAGTTGCTGCCTTCACAATTTTTGGCTGCCAAGCTAAGTTGCTACTAGGAGTAATTTCACTGTGATAAATGTGGGTTTATTTGGTCAAATTTGTGTCCTGTCCAACAGGCGCCACTTATAACTGAATCAGAAACAGCTGGAGTCAGGAAAAACACTTTGAGCTGTTCCTGTCAGCAACTGCCATTTATCCTGTATTTTTCAAACAAGTGTCACAAAATGGTCTTGTGACTCCTAAACACAGCCAACAGCATATATTAAAAATATGATGCACAATGATGCATCATGACAACGTATAATAAAAAATGAACAGTGAAAGACAGTCTTGTGGTCTCAGGCCCTGCTGATTGTTCTCTGTAAAGACTGGAGATCACTGGTGAAACAGTGCAATGACTGTGGATCCAAGAAGCTGAAGATACCGTATTCCTTGTAATTTAGGGAGATACTACAGTCAGATTTGGGTCTGACAAATATGCCTTAATTTGGGAGGGTGACTAGGTAAAGAATAGCAAAATAATATACCACTGAGCAGTTTATCTAAAACTGCTGTTTTCCTTGTCATTCAGATCTTCTAATGACCCACATTACCTCTTAATAAAAGACAAGTTATCTCTCACTACACAATTTTGAGAAGACTCTGTCACATTGTTCACATATCACTCACAGGAAAAGATTTTCCATGACATAGTTGTAATCAGTTCGGCTGCTGTCTGGCAAGAAGCATGCAGCAAACACAATGATAGCATTCAGACCATCACCATAGTATCCTGCAGAACAAATAAAAAGGCATTTTTATCTTCGTCAAAGGCTCTTAACAAGATAAATTTAAAAAGAAATCTCTAAGTCCTGGAATAGAGTGGTAATGTCTACTATTGAAGAAGACAGAAAATGAATGAACGATCACCAAGTGATAAGGAAGTACGATAGTGAGTTATGCTGAATTCGTGGAAAACATGCTTAGCACAACGATGAGTAAACTTTTTATAGATACCGGCAAAAAAGCCTCATTCTACTTTGTAAGTAATTCAATCCTATCTGAACTCCTGCTTCATTACATCTCTGTTGCAATTGTGTGCTGAATGCTCACCTTAGCCTGAGGAATAAGGTGCTAAAAAGAACATCCTACATTTGTCATCCTGCATCTTTTGAATGATGTCTCCCAAGGTCTCACAATCCAATTTCAGTTGTCTTGTACAGCTCCAAAGGCCTCAGGATATTACAGTTATGACTGCAGGCCACTATACCTTAAAAGCTCCTGGGGACCAGTTAAATTCTTTGCTGCAAGTTTTGTATACAGTATTTCTTTACTGTGTACACTCCAATTGTCCAATACAAGCATTCTATGGTCTTCACCACTGCCTAATGATACCTGTAAGCCCTTGTAGCTGCAGTATTACAGTTTTCAGGTCCATGACAGTTACTTCCTACCCGAAAGAAAATATTTTTTTCTTGATGTATTACTGTTGGTCTATCTTCTTCGCTATCCTTTGCAGACCCTACACATTGGTGTGTTACAAAATAAATACAAAATACTTCTGCATTTCAGTTGAAAGTCTGGGATTTATGTAAAAGATACGTGCAATAAGGAGGCAATTTATAAAGATTTGGTAGAAATGGTTGCATGTAAATACCACTAGACACACAGAGATAAAGGCTTGGATATTTTTAGAGGAAGATTTGAAAGCCTTTCAAAAGAGGCTGGGAGAGACTAACCACGAAGGAGACAATGTTTGTGGAGGAATCCCTGAATCCCCCTAGGAGACAGGAACACATTCCTGACAAAATTTCAGGATAATACCAGCACCCATGCAGCACTTTCATAAAGAGATCTTAGGACTTTTACAGTGCTTTTTGGATACTAGTGAGCAGTATCCAAGCCTAACTCAAATACTCACAGAACTTCTTGTATTGTACCCAGCAGCAAAGCAAAGCAGAATTCCTTATGGAAAGGAGGGGATAACACACAATCCACGTGTGCTCACTGGGGAAGAGCTGAGAAACTAGTTTGTTTTCTCCTTTCTCATTCAGCATCTAACTTGAGTCTCAGATAGCTGAAATAAAGAAAACTAGATGACATTTATATCAAGGCAGTCATTTTTACATGGCTCTGGAAAATGCACAATCCTTGACAAAATGGGTGCTTCAAGGCACATGAGTTCTTCCATGCCAAGGAGACTCACAGCTGATTAATCTCAAGACTATCCCAGCCATAAAGACATGCACAGAAGTAGTCTTCATACAGGGCCCTCAGCTGTTCCTTAAAGGACTGAAAAATAACACTGCTTCACCATTTACAAGGTGGGGGGGAATAAGCCTCTGAGGCAAAAAACTGCATGTCAGAAGACTCTTGCCTTGAGCCATATTACTTCATCTACTGAAGAACAGTTTGCACACTGCTGGAGGCTTGTTATCATTAGCCTTAACTCTCTTCCATGATGCTGGCATGGAAGGGATGTCCCAGCTCTGTGAAGTAACCGTTCTGTAGCTCTCAGCAGCCATGGGCTAGCTAATCTACAGATGGGCTTTCAGAGCTAGAGAAGCCACCATACAACAGCACCCAAGCATATGTCCATGTCTTCTGCAATCCCACACTGCAGCCTTGCTCCCCATTGTTTTGGAGAACACAGGCAAAAGAGAGAGCAAAAAAAAAAAAAAAAAAGGACAGGCAAAAGAGCTCAGGATTAGGGAATGAGTTCAAGCCAAAGGACAATGTGGATATAACCAGGTTAAGGCATGTAACATAGCACGGTGTGGCAAAGCTCCAACTCATGTTATGATCCAGCAACATGAATAGCATAGCTATAGACATGGCTGACTGACTTTGGTGAACCAGCAAAGATCTCAAGCTCTAATTCAGAGAGTAGTGTTGCATTCTCTAGCACAGATGTACACAGGGAGGGGAACAAAACTCCATTCCTCTTTTCAGCTCCTTCACCTTTTAAGAGCTTGACATGAAGGAATCTCAAAGTCTTCCCAAAAACAAAACAAAACAAAAAAACAAAACCAAACAGAAAATGACTACACCTCCTCCACTCACCACTTAATTTGAGTCTCTGATATGCTTCCTTCTTCTCAGATAGACTCACAAACTTTCAAAGAGAAAGCACTAAGTTAACCTAGCCTATCCTAGTCTATCCTCAGGTAAATCATTATGGAATAGGGCAGTATTTTTTCCTCTGCTTTACAAATAGAGATGGGATTTCCCTCCTTATATAAATTAAAAATCCTTAAAAAGATTTTCCAGGACAACTTATATCATGCTGCCACAAAGCAGTTTGCCCAACTGGCTCAGAAGTTTGGCAGCAGGAGCACACTGCAGCTGGTGTGGCCACTAAATTACACAGCACAGTTTGCAGTTCCATGGAAAGCAAAACAATTGGTGCAGCTATCACCTAACAGCATACAGAAGAAAAAGCCACAGATAAATTTAAGCTGTTTCCTCCAAACTCTTGTAGAAAAGGAATGTTCACCTAAGGGAGAGGTGCTCTTTAATTCCTCGCTAGAAACCAGTAAAAGCCACTTGCCCAAATTCTCAGTCAGTCTATGCAAAGATACGTATTAATGAGGAATTTCCCCATCAACATATGTAGAAGGCAATCTCACACTTAGAATGCCAAGTTATGCCTACTCTCCTTTTTCCTATTTTGTTGGCTAACACCTAAATTCTGGATTAGGCATTATCTATCATCTGGCAGGGAGGAATGTTCAATAGATCACTGAATCACCAGGGATCATCAGGGATTCATCAACCTGACTTCCAATTAACTTATTTTAGGCAGAATCTGTGCTTACTTGAGGTTACAGGAAAGATTCTTGGCACTCAAAGATACTAAAGTATGTCCAAAGGGAACATCATATAGGATACACCTAGCTGCCATACATACTGTAACAACTGTTCAAGCTGTCCAAAGTTTTCTTGAAACCCATGCATCAAAATGATTTAATTTCTACACCTTCAGTGAAGAGTTCTGCCACTTCATAAACACAGAATTTAATCCAGTCCTTATTCACTTTGATATTGCTAGATTTCAGGCAAAATTTCCAATTAAGCTCGTGGAGGGCTAAAACTTATTGTTCAGGCTCACACCTTTTCTTTGACAATAGCTAAATTACTGACCACCACTGTTTCCTTGAATGTAAAGGAAACTCAATGTTCTTTACCTTAGATTTGAGTGATCTAACAAAACAAGATGTTAGACATGTAGAAACCTGGTACTTAATACACTGAAAAAATAGCAAGCAAATACAAATGATCTTATCAGTGGTGTTACCCTGGGAAACAGGGAGTATGCAGTACGGAATTACTACAGAGTTATTACTCCAAATAAAAAGGATAGCATTTCCAAAATAAGTGCTCAAAGAAAGGTAAAGCTGAATCAGTCAAATCTGTTTGCCTATCAGTCCTGGAAACCTAAATTTGAATCCTGATTATTTCACATTAAGAACCGAGCTGAGCAGACTAGACTCCCATGAATAACTGTGCATTGTTATGTCCTTTATAGTTACCATCTGAGATGTCTGCCACTGGAACTACTCCTTGTTAAACAGCCAAGCAATGTTCAATTAAGGGTCACTTACATTACTTCTCCACCCACTCAAATGGACTGGAATTCATTTTTCATAAAAGCTGGCATATATATGTATACATCAGCATCCAGCAGGATTATATACATGACAGTTTTCACCACAAATGTACCTAGGCTAGTTTACATCATACAAAAAAAACCATATAAATAAATACCATTAGCAAGGCCTCAAAATCTTATGTTTGTTTCCTAAATTATGCCATCTGTGGCTGTTTGCTAAACTGTGTCTGAGGTGTCATCACATTCATAAATCTTTGATGGTGTTGTTATGATAGGAAAATGCTTAGAGGATTAAACATCTTTATTAATTCTGACTAAACCTTTTGCACACTGGACAATATGAAAATCTTCAGGCTAACCTTTACGTGGTTTTAGTGTAAATGTGTAAATTTGAGGACCACATCCTCAAGTAATATAGTATTTTATTTATGTAACAACACTTATTTTTACCAGATGGAGATTGAACACTGAAAATATACTGGAAACACTAGTTTACCTTTAAATGATGTTACAGATCAGCAACACTTTGACAGAAACATCCTCATACAAACACAAATTTTACCTCTGACATGCTAAATTACCTGTCTAAATTTATGTAGGATTAGCATAATTTATCCTTACTTACTCCCATACTTAACAGCTGGCTAACAGTATACCCCAAACATATAGAATGCAAAGATAATTTAAACCTCAAACACCAATGAAAAAGCACTTAAATGGTTTTGTTTAACTTTATTCTTTCAGTTTCTATAGTAATATTTACCCATTTGAATTAAATTATGCAGAAGTTATTAGTAATACCAGAACTATAAATTCTCTAGCAATGTTAGGGAGCAGATGATCAAAGGAGACAATACAGCAAGCACTTGAGGTCATATTCCCACTTCCCTTTCCTACTTCAAATGTTTTCTTTGATGTGCTATTTGATAGTTATTAACAAATTAAGTGAAGAAACAAAACAGTTGCTGAAGAAGTGCTATCAACGATCTGCTATCAAATATATGCCATCAACTAGCTGACAACTATAAATGGCAGAAAAATAACATGAGGAGCTTAACCACGGGACTGGAAGCCACAGGGAAAACTGTATTTTTTTTCTTTTGCCACTCCAATTATTTAGATCTATGCACCCACAATCATAGAGCACCATACTTCTTCATGTAAGAAGTTTTTGCTATAATCCAGAAAATAAATTTTGAAAAACAAAACAGGACACTTTTTTTTTCCTTGATCTAAAGTTTTAGTCTACAATAACCAGATTGTTACTGACACATGTATCTCAGTTTATTTGTTGCTTCTGAAAGTGCTTTGTATTTAAAGTATTGCTGGGTTGAAGTCTGACGAGGTTGACTCAGTCAGACCTCACTGCTTTCTTCATTCATGTAGTTACTGACAATACTGACAGTAAGAGAGATCAAAATCAGGCCATCCTTCTCTTCCAAGGAAAAATAAGCTCTGTGCTGAATATATGGACAAGGGAGTGGTCCATCTGTGAATGTTACAAAGCCTTCCCATGTCAACCACCACATTTACAGGTACAGAACTACAGAGAAGTGTGAAACAAACACTGGCTGATCTTCTAACCAAATAGGAAAGAGTTGTCCCAGTGCAAGGGCAAGTGTTGTTTTTCTGAAAATATTCTCCTATAAGGCTTCCAACAGTTGGAACTGGCTTCAGTCCCTTTGAAGGCTTCTTAGGACTCCCAGCTGACAGATTCTGCTCAAACTATTTTTTGAATCAGCATCCTATGACCAAACTGAAAACAGGATGGCTCACTTTGGTGCTATGCCAGTAGTTCATTAATACTCCTCTAAAAGAAGCTTGAAACTCCTTACATCATAACACTGTTTTCCTAAGAAGGATTAATATGGCCCTAAGATACTAAAATGCTTCTGTAAATTGATAGAGTTAGTCAATTCATTGCTTATACGCATGGCTGAAAAATAAACTCTTTCTCTTTGCTAATACATCAATCTAAAAAATGCATTCAAGGTTTTCCTACCTCCATGTGAAATAACCTTTTTGTAAGGTTCAATAACTTTCATATCAATTCTTTGTTCTTGCTCTCCAATAACCACTGTTCTCCATAACCTGTTGTCCTCTCGCTCCTCCTCAGCAGTGTACTCTGGAATTGATTCAGACTCCTCCTGGGAAGCATCCTTAATAGCAGTCTGTTCTTCTGAAAAATAAAATTGTATATATTATATATTCATGGAAAAGTTCTAAATATTTTCCCTCTTACATTCATTTAAGTGGATGATTGAAATCAACTGGATTTTTACAGCACTATCCTGGATCTGCACAGAGCAGTAAGCAGTAAGAGCAGAATTTCATTATCTAACAGCCAGTAAATGAGAAATTCATATTTTTTTCTAATTTTTCACCATTATGATCATAGAAAAAATAGCAGCAACCATCACTGTGCAGAATATGACCATGGAATTTTTGCTTTTTCCTGGTAATTCACACAAGACTCATCCAGTAAGTAGAACTGATCAGCTGTTCACTATATGTACTGGTCTTCAGATCTTTAAAAATCTTTGTGATGCTGGTATAAGAACTGTACTTAAATGCAAAATATGAACCTAAAAGTGAACACAATGATGCTTCTTACCTAGAGAGGAATTATCACAGAGCTACAGCTTTTCCGCTTGTTCCTCCCTCCCCCAGCTTCCCTCCATTCTCTTCACATCTGGTACCCACAAACATGAAGAACACCCATGTTCTCTGTTTTAGTCATGAGATAATGCTGACTTCTTATATACCCCAAGCACAGTATTCACCTACCTCAGGGTCTTTTCTTAGAGGTTAAATTCCCTCCCAGTCTGTGAAGCACAAAGCACAAATTCCCTCCCTGTTCTCTCCCAGATGTGAAGTACGGAGCAGCCAGGCAATCTGGCCTGTTCATACCAGGATACATGAGAGGACAGGTACATCACAGGCACAATGATCACAATAAATAAACTCAATGGTTGACAAGAGCAAAGACTCTCTGATGGATACTCTTAGTTTCAGAAAAGCTATGAAGCAATTAACAAAATCTACATTTCCATAGCACGTTGATGAGATGGAACAAATTTGTTGCATTTTTTGCAACAAATTTAACTGCATTAATTTTTTCAATCTTAATGGCTGGTTACAGAGAAAGTGACATGACAACTGATTCTGTCCACAGCTGGAATCATTTCATTTCCTTCTTTTTCCTTCTCAAAACTTTCTGTGTAGTGCTTTATCTTGGGATTCCTCTTTGATTAATGCTGGTTTTTGAAATACACAAACAGAAGTATATGATCCTTAAAACAAACACGTTTATCATATGAATTAAATCAATTATCTTTATGAAATCAAGAACAAGAGTGTATTTTTGTGCACACCACATGTACCTATGCACATCAAATCCACCTGTACATACACATACATACGTACTGATTATTAATTAGTAAAACTTAATTCTGCATTAAAGCCTATCAGCAATTCCACTAAATTTTCTAGGAATACCAAGCTTCTCAGAACAAAAGACAAAGCTTTGAACTTAAAAAATATAACACATTAAGTTGAGCACAAGCTTGCTTTCTTGGTTCAGATATCAAGGTCAAAAACACCTTCAAGCACCAGCTATGCCTCAACAATGAGATTCAAGTATCTCTGATATAATCTTGGTAAATGACTGCAAGAGTCTCATCAAACCATTGCAAATATAAAAGTGGAAGGAGAAGGACAGAATGGGAGAGTAAGCAAGTGGTTCCGTTACAGTAGGACTAATGAGGTCTGGATTTCACCTGCTGTCTGTCTTGTATTCTCTGTTCTTAATAGGAAGTAAACTCTAATGGAAGGCCCCTCTCTCTGAGACAGATTCTCTGGTATGTAACAAAAGCTGAGCCTGCCACCAACTCTTTCCTTTACTTAATTCCCATTTGCTGGAATCTTACTAGAATGTAGTTATATTTCAGCTCCTACCTCACTGTCTATCTGCCAATAAGTTAAAAATATATTAAAGTAAAAATGTATTAATGGAGGAAACAGGGATGGAAGATCAAGAAATATATATACATGTACAAATAATGTAATCACACAGGACTTTTTTCCTTAGGAATTTCAAATTAAGGGACTTCAAGGAGACATAAGGTTGAGAAGAAGAACAGACTGCAAAACATGTTTTTTTAATTCAAGTATACTAATTCAAATTGGTTTAATACCTGCTGCTCAATAGATATTACATCATGGAACTGAGGTATATGTTCACGCCTTCTCAAGGTGCAATGATTAGGATGTTTAATAATATACTTGGCATTAACTTTTGAAATATCATATATTCAGTCATATTGGGAATGACCTTACAAAATACATAAACCCCTCAATTCCAAATCTAAATATCTTAATGCAATTTTGTATGATGGTAATCTTGTAAAGATACCAAGGGAAACAATATGAAAACCACATACATGCATGGTATTAGATCTCCTTGTGAAAACATGACTCTGCTTTACTGCCTGGAGTGTTGATTTTGCAAAGATGCACCAGTGTGAAATCCAGAGAAGAAATAAAAATCTGCAGAAAAATAATAATCTGATCTGGGGGGGAGGTCTTCACCTATTTGCACACACAATTTTCATAAATGCAACTTTATATCATCCAATGTAAAAATCATGAAAAGCTCATTTAAGAAACAAGAACAGGTTGTGAAAGAAAATGCTTAAATTTAAGGCATTAGTGACAAAGAAAAAAAAAAAAAAAGTGAGACTGATGTTGACCAATCCCTAAATAAGTCAGGTGCTAGTTTAAGACTTTAGTATTTCCATTCTCATCCAGTTTCTTACACACTGCAATTGTACTGATTCTTCTTTTCATCATTCTTTTACACTAATGGGTTTCAACATTTCTTGTTTTACAGAGCTTTCAGTTTTCCAGTGATGAGGTGAACTCTTGATTTGTGATGACAGTCTTGCTTTTCTCAGTTGCCTTTCAAAGTTAAAATGGACCTTTAGCAGTCTGAGGGTGACAAGCTAAAAACTCACTGTTCTCTACAGTTTCAACAGCAACATCTTCTCAGTATTTACTAGGGTTTGGCACAACACTACAGAAACACTGATCTATTATGAGTGCTGGTAACAGCACAGCACATACTGGTAACAGAAGAGTGTCAAAAGTACAAAGTCTATTAACCATGCACATAAACCATTCTACACTAGTTCTTACAACTATACTGTTAGCTATCACATCCATGTAATCTATACTCATGTTACTGTCAGCTTATTTTGATAAATTGTGACCACTTTTTCCTTTTCTACTATCTGCTGGCTCTTGTAATTGGATGATGTTTTGCCAATTAAGTATGTCTAAAATCAAACTACACAACTGTAAAAATGTCACCAATCATCACATTTAGAAAACAACAAAAAATCTAGGGACAAACACTTGCCATAAATGTTACTGCCACCTGGCAGTCACTGGAGTTGAATTTACTTAGTTCAGGGCTTTTGCTTAAAGGCAAAATCTGTTCTATGGCAGACAGAGATCTTTGCTCTCACACAGTGGTCACAACAATCTAAAACTGTGTGTGTGTGTGTGTGTTAGATTAAACCTTTGGTATAAAATATTCCAACCATCTAGCAACTCATCACTATGCTCTGCATCTACCCATAAGGAAATCAGCCTTCTAATGAGAAGTGACATTAGAGAGGCTTATGCATGACTGAGTACACAGTAATGCCTCTTTAGCAATAGCACTTAAACCAATGCAACTGTTCTTGCAAGCTCAAAGGAGCATGCAGTTTTTAAAATTATAGTGACCTCACTAGCATCAAAGAATTTAAATGCCAGGGAAAATTCAATTGAAATGTACCCTTTTTAAAGTTTCTTTCTGTTTTAGATTGTAAAATGCTTATGATCTTCATGTATTTACATTAGTGAATATAGTTCCCATGTGGTTCTTCAGGTACTAGCAAGAATGGATGTTATCACCCTATCTTGTGCACCATGAAGGTAAGTAAAGTGAGTAAGGCAGTGCAAGACACTTTCATACCACATGAAAGAAAACAGTTGTCTCCTGATTAGTATGTGAAGGAAGAACGGAGTGTCTGTGGCTCTTCCTAAGTAAAATAAGACGAGTTTCATACCTCAGGGTGTATCTATACTGTACAGCTGGCCCTGCTGAGAAAGCATGTTTAAATTGGTGGAATGATGAATTCTGTTGTTCCATTACCTGAGCTAGCTTTACCATGCCGTGCACACACCTTACACGTCTCAGGTTTCCAACCATACATGGGAATAGAAAAAGACAAAATCACAGAATCACAGAATATCCCGAGTTGGAAGGGACCCATAAGGATCATCGAGTCCAACTCCTGGCACTGCACAGGTCTACCCAAAATTTTAGACCATGTGACTAAGTTCACAGTCCAAACGCCTCTTAAATTCAGACAGGCTTGGTGCAGTGACTACTTCACTGGGGAGCCTGTTCCAGTGTGCAACCACCCTCTCAGTGAAGAACCTCTTCCTAATGTCCAACCTAAACCTCCCCTGCCTCAGCTTGACACCATTGCCGCGGGTTCTATCACTGGTGATTAAGGAGAATAGGTCGGCGCCTGGCCCTCCACTCCCCCTCGCAAGGAAGTTGTAGACTGCGATGAGGTCTCCCCTCAGCCTCCTCTTCTCCAGGCTGAACAGGCCAAGTGACCTCAGCCGCTCCTCATACGTCTTCCCCTCTAGGCCCTTCACCATCTTCGTCGCCCTCCTCTGGACACTCTCCAGCAGTTTTACATCCTTTTTGTGCTGTGGTGCCCAGAACTGCACACAGTACTCAAGGTGAGGCCGCACCAGCGCAGAGCAGAGCGGGACAATCACTTCCCTCGACCGGCTAGCAATGCCGTGCTTGATGCACCCCAGGGTACGGTTGGCCCTCCTGGCTGCCAGGGCACACTGCTGGCTCATATTCAACTTGCTGTCAACCACAACCCCCAGATCCCTCTCTGCGGGGCTGCTCTCCAGCGTCTCATTGCCCAGTCTGTACGTACAGCCAGGGTTGCCCCGTCCCAGGTGCAGGACGCAGCACTTGCTCTTATTAAACTTCAAAGACCTTTAAAGACCTTTCTCACTAACAAAAGACCTTTCTTACCATGCTGTGTCTACTTCATTTATACACTGCAAGCTCTTTGGTGCAGCTTTTGTACAGAGTGAATGGGTGCAAGACACAGCTGGGGGTTTTCCAATCATCCAAAGAAACTATTAGGGCACAAATAGTGCCTGAACTTCAGACTATTAATATTCTGGTAAACTTCATGGCAAAATCTGGAGAAATAATGACAAGAGAGATTTTGGGATGAGATTTTCCAACTCTGCCAGTATAGTTTGCACAGCATTGTATCTTCAAGTATAACTGATGTAAGTGTAATATAGAGCTGGTCATTGAAGGTGTAGTTAGCTCCAGTGTTCTCTTACAACAAACAGCAACTGCTTTCTCTTTACTGAAAGACTCTTTTCATACAAGTCCTATGATTAGTGCTGGACAAAGACAGGACTTTGATTCTATCCAGGTAGCTCTTCTTATTTTATTTCATCAGTTGATCAGCTGTACTATTTCTTTCTGCACTCTGCATAAATAGAAATGTATTATTTTACACAGGGGAAGAAAGGTTAAAAATAGCAGGAAAAAAATATCTGGAAACTTCACATTCAAGCTCAAATGCATTAACCATATTCATAGCCTGACAGACATGAAACTGATCATGTAAACAGTAAACAAAGGAACAGAGGTGAACTGTACATCTACACTCGAGAAAACTACCTTGTCCAGTGTATTCAAAAGAGTCCGCTTCATCAGGAGTGTCAAGGTCATCTACATTGATGTCAATTTCATCTGGTGTATCCAAATTATCATCAGAAAGTACAGAACCTTCACTCTGGTCCAAAGAGAGATTGATATTTGGAGCAGTGAGCTTTATCCTTCTGGGATGGGAAACATTAAGATCAAGAGAATTGGGAGGTTCTGAAAAAAGAGGAATAAAAAAAGAACTTTATTTCCTCTGCATACAATTTGTCTCCCACATACTTAAGAATCACCATCAAACATACTGGGATAGATCAATTTTAGTAACAACAAGCCATTTAAGACCACCTAATATAAAACACAAATATCGCACATTAATGTTTAAAAAATAAACATCTACAGGAATGGCAGATGTAACTGGGAGCACTTAAATTATGTAACATCCAGATTTAGTCTTTTTACAATCAAGCTTCACACACAGTCTGACCCACAGGGTTTAAGAATTTAAAGAGCAATACAAAAATCATATGAGTTATGAACAAACACACTGCTGAATCCTGGAGAAATTCGTATGAGTGAAAATTCCCTCAAAACCTCTGTTTTGTTATGCACTTGCTGCTATCCAAGTGGTGCTGATTTGCAGGTAGGAGCTATGTCTCTAGTCTTAACTAATACAGTATCATATCCAACACAGTAACAGAAATAAAAATACCTCTGATTCTCATAATCAGTCTTAAATAAAAGTAGTCTTAAATAAAACAAAAGTTAGGTATAGCTTTGCACCTTGCCACTGCATTATGTGCCACATTTCAAGATGTTTTGTTTGAAGTATTCTAATGTTAACTTAGTTCACTTAGACAGTAGTCAAATAGAAGATAAATAATAACGATTACCTAAACTAACAAAGCAATGACAACAATGCACAAGAGGAAATAGCACACTACAATTATCACTTGTCAAACGAAGAAGAAAATTGACTAAATAAAACAAACTTGACAATTTTTCTTTTTAACTCTGCACTGATTTTTTTTTTAACTGGCACAGAAACCCCTTATCACCCCATAATGAAATTCCAAGGGACTAAGATATAATTAAGATAATAAGTAAGAACTTCTCTTACCGGGTCTCATCTCTGTAGAAATAGGGCTTAATACACCCTCAGCAAAGGGGATGTCCATTCCCACATTCTCTTGTACCAACCTGAGAAATTAAACAGAAATCAACAAGATGTACAATTTGATATATATCAATATATCAATATAACTAGTGTGATCACATATGGAACTGAACTTTTCCTCTACCTATCCAGTGTAGAAGTCTGATACAAAATTAATATAAGTGAGGATCAAACACAGCTGTTGTAATTCTGTTATGCAGTCCTTACCACTTAGGCACTCCACATCTGTAGAGCCTTTGGAGGCTATAGGTCCCACACAGCAACTTTTATTTGCATCAAGACATAGCAGTGAATAATAACATGCTGGCAAACAGCAATGCTTCTCATTCTATACAAATGAAATTGGTCTTTTGTCATCTGGCAAATAGAACACACCATTGTGGGAAGCTTCAGCTACTCTTTGCAAACTGCACATCACAGCAAGAGTTTCATAATATCTTCATTGCTGTACATACAGTTACTGTAGAGCAAAAATCAGATCATGAGGGTTTTTTTCATTCTTTTGAAATCATTTGTACTTGAAAGCAATTGTGACCCAAATCAGTCATTTTGTAACCCTGAGGAAGTTGATGTTCTCCATTGAAAGTGTACAGGAAGCACAAAAGTGAGAACCAAAACTGCATTACAGATTTTTCAAATACCAAAACGTTGCAAAGTATCCTACCTAAACTACATTTGTAGTAAGATACTAAAAAATTATATTTGATGAACCTACCTATGACAAGTAAAAGGCATTGAGTGGTGAACATTATAACAAAGGTCTTTGAATGTTTAAACTGACTTGAACTGTTTTCATGTTTATTTTCTATTCAAGTATTTTACAAAACACTTGCTGGGAGGATGGTTCAGATAGGAAACAACATTTTACATTTACAAGACACTCTTGATGCTTCCATATCGTTTGCACTGAAAATGTGTGACTCCAAAAAAGCTTCATTTGTTTTATATTATAGCATTTTTTTCTATATTCCTGTTCCAAACTATTTTTTTTAATAATATCTTTTTTAACAAAAGCTGAAGAACAGAATTTTTACACTTCAATTAACAAGCTGTGATGAGAGCAAAGTGGGTACTTTTCTCTGCCACAGCATCAGCTAATTCTGTTCTGCATGATTCAGCTGAGTGGGTCTGAATAGCCTTGTCTTGTCTCTCTTGCAATTTCTTCCTCCCCTCACTTTCCTCATGAGGACTACCCTCATTACTTCACTGTGTGCAGACAGGACTCTTCTGGCTAATCATTGCATTAGAGTATGTGCATAGTTTCTGTGATTTCTTGTTAATTTTGTATAGATTTATATATAAATGTGTGCATGTAGGCCTAAAGTGAGCTGAAGGCCTCACTGTGCTCAAAATTGCAAAAGGTATTTACCCCAAGCCACATACCATCCAATCAGACAGGCAAACTAGTGAACTCACATCTTTCGCCTAAAAGATTATACAGATTATAGACAATATAAGGTATGGGCCAACCTTGTTTGTGCTTCTCAACTCGTGACCACGCCTTGTCTCTAAATAAAAATTGGCATATATTCATCTTGCTAACTAGTTTTACTAATTTATCCCCAACTACTGTAGAGTAGATCTTTCATAAATACAGAGATTAACGACTCAATGATTTCCACATAACACACCAATTCTACAATATGTATAAACACTGTCATATAAGGCTTGCAATAGTCCTTCTCTTTAGATACACAATAGAATGGTAAAGAAATTTGATCCAAGTATCTTGCTCATGAATAAAATGAATGGCATAAATTGTCTACAATATACCATTTTCTTTTTTTCTACTTTTTAGCGTCATCTGTGTTCAGAAGCTGTACAGAAAACTGATACACAGAACACCACCACAATTTACTTAGAAAATGTAAACAAATCATTAGAGTCTTTGGCTTCTTTTGCTGTCTGTTCAATTTGTAGTAAAATATGTGTAATGAAGTCAAATTTATTCTTCTAAACTCAGCAAAGACAAATCTGAATTCTAATGACAAGCACTGTTAGTAACAGCTGGATAAAGTAAGAAATCATAATGGTGGAAAGAGTGTGTGGAGACAATGAATACTTCTAATTCACTTTAAATTCAGATTAAGATTTTATGTTGGGCTTTACTAAATTTACTAACTGTAAAAACTATGAAAATTTCCCACATTACATCAGCTCAGGAATACTCAGATGGTGACTTATGGGTGCTCTGGGTTCAGTCTGGACTGAACACAGTTTTGAAAGTAACATATATACCATTCATTTATAAAATTATCTTATACCCTCATCACACCAAAACATAATTCCTTACTGAACAAGCTTCAGAAATTGCTGCAGGAACTGATTTGAAAGGAAATGATCTTCTTTCAAGTTGTGTGAAGAGCAAGCTACAGAAGAATAGTGAATTTTTTCACTTTCTGTATTAAAAAGAGATGGTATTCTCTGCAATAATCCCGTAAAAATGTTTGAGTGAAATTAAGATCTTCATCTTCTCTGTACGAAAAGAGCATGTCTGAGTTTTATATATACTATGCCTACAGAAACTGACCATATCATTTGACAAAGCAATTCCCCACAATTCATTCAGAATTTTATAAGAGTTGCCTAGAATTTTAGTAGTGCCTGGGATAGAATTAGGATAATTCATGACATTGCAATGATTGCCTCAAGTACTTTTCTCCCTGTGGCATCTTGATCTTTTCTTAAAAAATGTGTATGTACTTGGAGCAGGCATTACTGTTTTCTCTAGAATCTCTTGCACTTTCACAACATAAATTTCAACTTTTTTTTTTCTGCTTTCAATTGGACCACTGCAGCTGAGTTAAAAACAGACATTATATATTACAGATGTGTTCACGAGAATAGTACATTTCTAGGGGATCAAAAGATAAATGTGTTTCATATCCTTTGATTTTAATTTCTACTGAAATACAGCTACTGCTACAGGCAAAATAATCAAAGAATTACAGCATAAGAATCTGTCTGAGAATCTCTAACTTTAAAAATGCTGTGCCATTAACACAGTGTTAATAGTACATACCATTCTTATTGGGATATTTGATTTGGGAAGCAAGAGCCTGTTTACTATCAAATAGTCAACAGGCTTTTCAGAGAAATAAGAGAAAAACTGCTCTGGAGTAAGTCACATTTTCCTAAACCTGTTGTGCATTACCCAAACTGATTAAAGATTCCTTGCCAGATGTGCATATTCTATGTTCAGTGAAAGTCCATGTTTAAAAAAATGCCATAATTAATATTTGTTCAGTCATAAATTAATAGACAATACAGACATCTTTCAAATCTGGTGGCTTTAGATAGCAGGTTTAGTCAACAGAGGGCATGGCTTCTGTTACATCATACCTTAATGTATATCTCTGGTGTTGTTCCTCAGTCTCCCAATCAGTGTGATGAGCAAGATACAGACGAAGTTTGTTTTCTACAGACATAGCTGCCTGTTTTCTGGCAGATTTTGTGTGCCTGCTATGCTGAGAAACTCAACACCTTGCAGAGGAATTTCTGGCTGCGCATAAGCTGAGAGATCAACAGATCTCGGGAGGAACTCTAGTAATGAAGAATGGACTACAGAAACTTAAATTAAGCAGCTAGCTATCTCCTTTGTCTTTTCCCACAGACTACTTCATGTACTCCCAATATTCTGGCTTACAAAATTCCTTGCCTTTCATACACGTGCAATTGATGCTGGGGATGATATGGCCAAAAGTATTAGGAAAAGAAAACTTTTTTTTTTTTTTTTCCTTTCAGTGAATGCTCCTTGTTGAAGAAGTAAATTAAGCTACTTTAGAAAGCTCAATTCTAATCATGTATGATTTACTGGATTGATTAAAATAAAAGATCTTTCACTCAGAGGTCAAAGTAAAATAAGCTTTTTGTGTCATAAATGACTTCTTTTATGGTACACACAGACCAGTCATTTAAGGATCAGCTGCACTGGGAATCAAGTTACAGCATATTTGCTTTGATAACTCAGGTCTATGTAGCTGTTCAGCAGTAGCTATAGAAACCCTATTTCTCAAAGGTGCTTCAGAGCAAGATACCAAATTCTTATGAGGGGAGGAGACAAGAGACTGGAAGCCGAAATGCTCTTTCTTGGATCTGACATAGCTCAATATAGCTCTATATTGATCTTGTAGCTCAATAAATTAATAACATTTAAATAATTCTTAGTGCCCTCTCAAGTCAGTATTTCTCAGTTATCCTTCCTGACTTTTCTAGATATAGCAGCATTCTGCTATTTTGGAAAGAGCAGCTCTGAATATTCACAGCAATATGTCATAATCCCTATGGGCTGTGCTGCCTCACCCTTGTGTCATATGTGATATATCACCAGTTTCCCAAGACGTGCTGCAGCTATTACGTATCAAGAAGTTACATTCTTTAGTCTAAAACAAATAAACTCTCCAATGTGTTGCTCTGAATGAACACCTGCAATCTACAAAAGAGAGCAACATCCAGCCTTTCTAAAGCAAATCTCTCCACTCCAATCCACCAACTCATGTGCCAGTCGGACTTTAACTTTTACATATTTTCCAGACTTCTGGGCTCACCAATGCAAAAGTTTCAATCTGACGTGGAGCCTACAACTGCAAAACACTTTTCCTATTCAAGTAAATCATGTTTCCTCCATGCTGTTCCCTCTATACACAGCAATACTTTTAAATTTTCACAAGATACTGAAGACTTTTATAAAGTTTCCAAAGCAGGATTAGTAAAAGGAATGACACAGATGAAATCACCTTAACTCATATTACTACATGCTTGTTTTGGAAACTAAATGGGAGGAGGGGAGATGAAGTACAGTGAAAAGGTTATTCAGAGACTAGACATCTGGCTTTTTTCATCTTCTCAAATTCCACACATTATGCAGGTACACCCCAGTCTCGGATGAAATAAAAGTCTTGCTTACAGCCCATTGTCTCATTGATTTGCAGTGGAAAATTGAGTTATTTGGAGGAAGAATGTACAAACTGTGAAATTTTAGGGGCAAGAACAAGGTTAAGGAACTCCACCTCTTCCCTGAGTCGCTTCTGCAGAGCACAAAGTGATTCTCATTGCAGCCCTCCTGGCCCCCACCCTGTAACTCTGCTGGTACACAAGCACGAGGACCAGAAGAGGAGAAACAAGAACTTGAGGGACTGGACATGACAGTCCAGCATTTTCCACGAAACGTATAAAAATACCTTGGCTTTTATCCAGCAATGCCTGTCAGCTGGCTCTCAGCAGGGCTCCCTTTGGAAGCGCCCTCGTGACTGAAGGCGTGAGCAGCGGTCAGCGTCTTGCCAGGCCACGGCCAGACCAGGCAGTGCCTTGTGTTGGCTGGTCTCAGAGCCAACCTACTGCGGCTAAATTTAGGCTGCTCTGCCAGCAGGATGCCTAACCTCTTCAGAACAAGTTGGTAACACTGCTCTTCCATACTCAGAAGGAACGGCAAGCCTCTGAGGTGGAGCCTACAGCAAATCTTTAAGCACTCCACAAATGAGACTTTACTTCATGGACGCATTGAGAAAAAGTGTTTTCTTAATTGCTATATTCCCCTCCAGTTTACAATTCTGTGCTACTGAACAGAATACTTTTGCATTTATATGAATCCAACGTATCTCGACAGATAGCTGACTTACAAGGGATGTTTTGCTGTCATCTATCTTTGTAGTTACTCCAACAACCCCTCACTACCATAAAGTAATAGCAAAATCTATTCCATTTTCACTTATAAACACTTGATGCATTATTTCCTTTTTAGAACAAAAACTGTTTTGCATTTATATCCAAATAAAACATCTTTTTTATGTTATATGTTGTGTTTTTAAATAACAGCAAGTACCTACTTTCTGAAATAATTTCTCTCTCTTGGAGTGCTCAGTTACAGAACTCAAAACCACATCAGAAAAGATAAAATATAGTCATTCTGTTCCCTGTTTTAAACAGATGATGATTGTTCTGCTTATAGATACAACTCCATAAACGACATACAACTGAGATGTGCTATTTCAGAGACCTTTATTGCTAATGGATTAATAGCAAATGCTTATTTAATGTGCCTGTGTTTGCATTTTGATGCTTATCATCCATTGAGGATGGATAGAAATGTTCTGCAAGCAATGTTAGAGAACTCTTGGACGTACTTCTTTGACAGCTGTGCCTATAGCCAGGAGATACCGTAGGAAATAAAGTGTGACTATGTAAAGTTAGAAAATAAAAACTGATAAAATATGGGTTGTAGTCTGAGAAAATCTTGACAAAAATACACAGAAAGAAACAAAGATGCCATAAACATTAGTACCAAACAACCAGCTGGACTGTGCAGTAAGAAAAGAAACCTATTAACATATGCATCCATTAGAAACAACCTTCAAAATTACTCCTTAAAACTGGTTCTTTGCTACAAATTTCCAGACAATAAACAAAAATTTCTACAGTTGCCTATTCACAGATAAAGGAGACTGCAGTGTGAATTTTTTAGATTTAGCAAAATTAATGATCCCTAAACTATGGTGGAGTACACAACAAATGAAAGTGACATACACTGTGCAGGATTCAGTCAGTATCAGTCAGAGACTGCTTCAGCTACACCTACATACCAAGAAAATGAACATATTGGAAGGAATCCACTCCAGGATATCTGAGACTAGAAAACAATAAAAGTTGTTACTTTTACTCACAGCTGTATAAAAACAGTCGTATTGTATACAGGTTACTTGTAAAAAATGATTAATTTTATAACCTCCTGAAAGCTGCATTTAGCAACCGTATGTTAGTATACCAAGTTAACTGTTTTTCTATTACTATTTATTTGGTACCTCTTAATCAGAAATTAGTTCAGGAAAAGTCTATAGTCTGAGTGCTGGAATTGATGCCTAGCACAAGACTTTTATTCCCGCTTCTGGATGCAAACCAAAACCCCCAAAATTACCTGTGTTGTCTTGTTTAAGCTAAAAGCTTTATTAATAAAGCATCTGTGCAAATGTCAGCTAATCATTTTCACGCTCCTGCAAAGGAGACAAACACATGCTAATAATCCCATTTTACAAAAAAACCAAGTCATTCACTTTCTGGATAGCCACAGAATAAACCATTGCTAAAAATTAGTAAAAGTCGTGACTCCATAGTTTTTCACACTTTACTCTTCAGATTTAAAGCTTCTTTTAATTGATTGTACTGTTAGTTGATCTTTTCCGCATGCCAATATTTTACTCCATTTTCAGCATCAACGTTGGATAAAAAGGCTAGGCATGTCTGTAAGAGGTAATATCTTTTCTGCATGAAAATCCTGTCTTCTAGTCAAAAGATTTAATTTGTTTTCATTTCTACATGTTAAGTGAAACATGATAAAATTCTGGCTTTGGGTCAATGAATAATTTTTTTTAAAGCATTATTTATGAAAATGTTTTCTAGTCCCCAAAGAACTTTAGTTTTTAGTGTCTGTTTATCTATTTTGTTCCTTGCTCCTCGTCTTAACTCTGTATTGTAAGTCTCAATTTTTTTCAGGTAGCCACTCAGAATAGCAGGCTCTCCAGTCTGCTCTTATCAGTTTAAGTCTGTTAAAAAAATAGAAGCTGCTGTTCTTAAGCACATGCTGCTGCTTTCGCTGCTGCTAGGCAGCCACAGGCTGTCTGTTCTGACTCCTTGCCAGCTCCCTTGCTGTGTGCACAAGAGAAGCAGGCAAAGCCAGGGATGGATGCAGAGAGCCACAGAGGGACAAACCTAAATAGGTGAGTGATAAATGCAATTCACTGGGCTATTCCAGCAACCTCACAAACATGCCCATGGATCAGGAAGGCTTATGAAAGGAATCTAGGGCTCCAGGCTTCTTTGATTGCCTGTGACTTCCAGCCACATGAAATAAAAAAGCATCTCCATACAGAACGAGGAAAAATGAGGATGGATTTACATTCCAAACCTGGATGTCCTCTTGAAATGGGATCTTAGGAATCCAAGCCAGGCTGATGTTACCTGCAGATGATCCCAGAGCTCCCCCAAGTCCCTTCCTAGGTGTTTGCCATCAGCAGGTCATAGGATGCCACAGGAAAGACAGTGCAACCCAGAGAACTGTTCAGCACCTTATCTTGTCCTTTATACATGCCCAAGCATTATCTACTGTGCACTGTTCAAACACTGCTCTAAAAACAAGATGATCAATCCTTTCTAGGGCTTTCTAGGTGCTAATGACCTCTGAATTAGGCATTTCCAAACATTATTTAACTGACCTTGGACAACAGATTTATGAGTTAGGGGCAAGGAATGATTCATTGTTACAGAAGAAGAAAAACAGAGAAATTAACTTTGAAAGTGTCATTTATTGGGAGCTACTAATATATAATCAGGACCAAAAAAAAAAGTGGATTTTTTTTGTTTGTTTGTGTGTGTGTGTTTTCTGAATATGTAGCATTTTATAACATCTTATGTATGCCTTTACAGATCCTTAAGACTAGCTGTCCCTAAAAAGATCGGAACAGTCAGGCCCCAGTGGCTTCAATCTGGCATCCAAAGAAAGAATAAATCAGACAGGGGTCAGAGGAGAAGGACATGTGCAATCCAAGCAGCTGCTGATTGCTGGTGATCTGCCCTGCACCACGTAAGAACCCAGTGGCACGGGCAGGAAGAGAAAACAATTCTTCAGGGCAGTGTTAGCTGCCTGTATCCATGAAATAGCTTTATCTCCAATGATGCCTCTTACTGTGGAATGGAGAGCCCGCTAGGCATTTCCTAATTTTACCATTTTAATAATATTCTCTTAACACAGTATTTTGTTTGCAAAAGCATGTAAAGTAGAGAGAGAATAACAAATCTCAAGGTGGAAACCACATGGCACTTGATGTCTACCTGCTCTGCTTTGGTGTTGCACTCACATACCACCATATGGTCTTGTCCTTGGACCAGTGGCTCTCCGCTGTTACGTGCTCAATGCTGCTTAATCTTAACCGAGCCAGTAAAAAATTACTGGAATCAACACAAAGTTGGAGAGCCTGTGTGATAGATGCTCCTCCATTGATGCTGGAAGA
>VXAA01000909.1:68405-94675 GCA_013399115.1 Anseranas semipalmata
AAAAAAAGAGCTGTTTTCTTTCTAGAAAGATTGACATTAATAATGTGTTATCAAATCTTCTTGTGCTTTTCTATGAGGCCAAATAAACCCCTGGTGTTTATTATTTCTGGTGTTTGTAGAGACAGATTTATCCTTTCTTCAGTGCTCTAACACTAGCACGCATCCTCATACTTTTGTTCTCTTCCTGCTGCTGCTTTTTTGCAGCAGCAGCAGCAAAGAAACAGGACAGGAGAGAAGAACTTTACCACTAGTCACAGACTTTTTTAATACCCACTTGAACATCTTGGAGATCTGTTGTTTGACATTGGAATGAAGGGGGCAGTGATCAGCAGACACCAAGACTTTAATCCACTTCTTCATTCTCCTAGTTTACACTTACTTTTTCAAAACTGTAATTCACTCTTCTTCATAACAGTCAATTTTCACAGCCAAAATGACAGGCACTTTCTGGATGAGGGCAAAAAAAACATGCAAACTGCATCCTTTAATGAGCCTTATTCCACTACTCAGGAAACCAACTTCAGCACCTACTTCAGTTCAGCAAGCATGAACTTCAGTTTTATCTAAACAGTGACATGTGAATAAATTGTGGATTCAGAAAGGGGCTTAGAAGGTAGTTCTTGAGTAAATGTCTCCATAAACATTGGACTACCAGTTCAACTGTTACTTGGTTGGGATGTCCCCATCATCTGTTTGAGTACAAATAACATGTTCCTTTATTCTTCAGGGATACTGTGTCTGTGCCATACTTAAGGATATGAAGGTGAAGAACATGCCTAAAAATAAGGTACCTAATTTCCATACCCTCCCAAGGGGTATGAAACAACAACCAGGAGGCTTCAAGGAAAGCTTCCCTGTGGGAAGCAAAGGCTGCGCTACAGAAAGATCTTGGTTTGGTAGCCACTTCTAGGAGTACTACCACAGAGACGGGTGTTATAGGTTGTGATCCCAGAATGCAAACTTAATTGCATAAAGCAAAACTATCTGACAAAACAAAAACAACAACAACAAAAAAGAGCAGAGAATGTAATCTGTGCTACTCAGGGCACAGCTATCCAGCCAGATGTTCTGATTAAGGGTGCTAAATTTTCTGATCCCAAGCAGGCTTCATTAAGCGTAAACTTAGAAATTAAGTATTCAGTCAAAGCAAGAGTCACATTTAGTGAAGCATCAAAGAAACTGCTGAGTCAAAATTATGGCCTTTCAGAAGAAGAATTATGGCCTTCAGCAGAAGGACATGTCTCAGAGCTAACTCTCAGACTTTGGTTCAGTTCTACCAAAAGCCTACTTCAGAGATGTAGATCTCTGTCAGAGTCAGAGCCTCATGACTATTACCATCAGTTTGTCCAGAAACTCTACTGCAATACGAAGAGAAAAGCCTAAGTTTCTTCTCTCATATGACAACACTAGTGTTTCTGTGCTAACCACCCATAGGGCTGACAGTTCTATATCACATTGTTTTAGGCTTTGTTGGCCAAGAAAGGCAGTCAATTTCAGACTTGCAAGCGGAACACTGAGGTATACTTTAGGAAGGAACTTGTGTTTCTAAAAATGTCAATGAAATGCATTAGAAAGTGTTTCTAATTACATGCTTCGAATACATTGGTTGTTGTTTCTTCAGTTGTTTATGTAAGAGGTTTAATGAAATTGACATATAATCTAGAAATAATTATTTCCATGTTTTTAACATGCTTATTTATTGCATGTTTATTAAATTTATTTATTTGTTATTGCATGCATCTTTATTTAACATGCTACTGTAATATTTCTTTGTGTGTTTGCTTTGGCTTCAAAGGAATCAAAGCCTCCACAACCATGCTGTGGGCATCTGTAGAGACATCTGCATGTGTCTCTGTCACCCTCTAAAAAGTTTGAAGTCATTATCTTACCTACCAAAGATATCAGCTTATTACGAGTTTACTGAATATCAGCTACCTATCACAGGGGAACCTGAGGGGAAAACTGCACCGTAAAGCAATCTCTGTTACGCATGGAATCCTCATAGGAGAGGAATATTTTGAATAATATTAATGGTGGAAAACACTTCCATTATGGTTTGTACCTTAACAACACAAAATGTCTAACAACAAAACAAAAACCCAAAGGAAAGTATATTTTAATGATTCTGTGCTCCCATAAATACTTAATGCAGATGCTGAATGACTTTGCTTTTCTTTACTTCCTGGGGCTTCAACTTCATTACTATTAAGGACAGAAATAGCTCCTGCTATCCACTGAAAATACATTTGGTACATACAACAGCCACTATTGATTCAGATAAGAAAAAATCCTATAGTATAAGTTTCCCCAAGCTTTCTAGACCAAGGATTAGTGTGTCCTTTCATTGTGGGATGCACTATATTCCACCAGGCATTTAACTGAAAACACTTTTAATGGCTTAAAACATGATTAATATGGTCCAGTTTTGGACTTTAATTCAGGAATCAGTTTAAGAGAATATACTAAGCGCTAATAATAATGAATGTTCTGCATCTGAAATGTGAATGTAAACGGCTATTGTGTAAAAGATACAAGTTTTTACTTTGGAGGTGAACAGAAATTCCTAAAAAACAGCAGAGTACTTCTCAAAGTGGATCCAACAATTCATAGCAAAAAGAAATAAAAAAATAGCTATAAATCCACGGCCATAGGGATGATTTTTCTAGAGCCATTGTAAGTTTGAAAATCAGGGTCTTTTTTGAGGTATCTCACAAGGAATCTTAATACTTTAAAGACTTCTCAACTCCATTGTGTTGATTTATAAAAATCATTTAAAAGCAGACACCTGGACACCTGGAAGCAGAACCTGGAAAGTTTTTTTTTCCCCTCTAGAATATTAGCATCACTGGCAGGTAAGCATGACAACTCAAACCCTGCGATGCTACCTACATGTAAGTATTCAGCATGACTTAAGCAGGGTCAGCATCTGGCTGCTTTTAATTTAAAATGCTTTTTTATGGGAGACAAAGAATTTGACAGCTGATTTGTTCATGTGAGATTTGCAAGATGACAATTAGCCAACACCTCTAAACAACCCCTCCTATTTACTGTCCCATTCAGCATTTATTGTGAGGAGAGGTGATAAGAATTTTTGGATTTAAAGATTTTCACTAGAAATTGCCTGTCTGTCAAAAAAACAGTTTTATTCATTGAATGAGTTGTGTTTGATGAACTCTCCGTGAAAACCAGCAAAGCTAATGGAGAGGAAGGCTTCCAGGGTGTGGGCTATTCCTAACAAGCAAACCACCCCAAAGTCAAGGAATGTTAGCTTTCCCAGATACACAAATCCCAAGCCACTTTTCCATACACTAATGTGGACTCAAAACAACTGCTTGGGGATTTTGGTCATTTTGCTTATTCCAGATTTCTCTTTTTGTAGAAAATTTCAAAATTTTGACTTTTCCTTCTAGAATAGAAGTTAGAAATTTGGTGGATTGGGTGCAACAAGAAATGTTGTGCCAACCAGTTGTGATTTTGATAGTTTCAAAGTCAAGCACTCAGCATTTGGTTTACTTCAGACAGTATAGAACTGGGTGGTGCCCATCTCCTGCTAACTCTTCAGAAGATTATTTGCCTTTTTCTGGATGGCAGTAAACGCTAACCTGCATCAACAAAAGTTGTCACTGCTCCACAGAAATAGAGCCCCTCTCATAACATATTCTCCTCAGTACTGTCTGCCTAGAAACTGAGGCAATTTCAGCCAGGGGCAGTTGGAGGGTTAAGTATACAACTCAAAATACTGTCTGTCAAAAGCATCTAAAGTCTTATACAGGTGCTTAAGTTTAAGCCTGCGAGTAACATCATTATATTTCAGGGTTTCTGAAACCGGGGGGTATGTTTAGAATGAAACCAGCACTTACTATATAATAAAAACAGCTCAGCTATAACAGTGTCTGATCTTGTGGTAACAACACACTCTTTGAGAAATGTGTGAAAATGTTTAGAGAGGAGGTATTTTAACAAGTCAGAGGGAAGATAAGCCACAGCCACTGAACTCTTCATTTTGGAAATGTTAACAGGATGTGAACTGCTGTTTCTGGGTCAGTAAAAAGCTGTGCTTTTCTATCAGAGGCTATTTGTACATGCTGTTATCAGGGTATACTGTCATAGGCAGGCATGACAACTTTAAGGGAAAAAAAACCTACTGCTAAAATTGCCAAGTTGTTAATGAAAATACAAAAAATAAAGTCTAAAGTAAATTGCAAGTCAATTAAAACCTCATAATAGCAGTTGTGAATGTGATGTGTATTCTACACTGAAGTGCTTGGGAGAAACTTGAAAAAAAAATCAGTCTTCCATTTCACAAAAAGAGCATGTTACCACATTTCACATCACATATGTTCTTTTGGGTAAGTGCAGCTCAAAAGGAGAAACACACATGAAGAAGTTACACCCCTCATTTTTATTTGTACTGGGAAGTTTCTTTTGCTGTTCAGAAGAATTTCACTATATAAACACCACACCAGGTACCTCTGTGTAAAACTGCAAGCACATCAGTTATAGATGCCCAGGAGAAATGAGGTCAGACTTCCACACTTGCATCTCTGGGGCTACCCTAGAAATCCACTGTAGCTGTTACAACCTCCTGATTGTAAAAGATGAGGAGGCAACAACGGAAGCACCAAAACACTACTAGTAAATGGAGTCCAGAAACAAGGTCGTCTCTTTGTCTGTCTGGTGACAGTCAGTAATCATGTCTACACAGAGGCTGCATGTCCACCCAAAGGGAGGTGCAAATATATTCAAATTGTCTCAACTGCCAAGCCAGTCTACACAGAAAGAAATGTTGCTCTGATCTGACAACAGCTTGAAAATAACTACAAAGACGGCAATTTTTATTCATCCTTTTCTTTCCTCCATAAGCAGTATCTTTTTTCTGACCCTAGGCATCTATCCCATGTTCCTTCCAAACATTCTCGCACAAGGCAGAAATAGTACTTCACTTCAGTGCCTCTATAGTCTCATCACTGGCATTGCATCTGGATGGGCAATACTGCCAGTACGTGGTCTTGGGGGTTCCCTGTCCCCATGTCTGTTTCAGACTTAAAAGTAGATTATGAAGTCTTTGGGACTTTAATAAAGGAAGACGGACTTATTTCTGCAAGGAAGTGGCTTTACAATCTTCCTGCATTAAAAAAGAGTCCTAACTTGACTCATATTCAAGCGACCAAGAGTCAAGACTCTGTTTTAATCCAGGAAGGCATATAGCAATACTTAAACCACATAAATAAAATTAGTACTTCAGACTCGAAACTCCTGCCATCTATTTGTAATCTTATACACTTTAATAACACTGATAACAAGTGAACAGAAGACCTTTGAAAGGAAACAGGTTGTTTTTTCCTTACCCTGATCTTTGACTCAGTTTTCTTTCCGTGTTGAGAAACACTGTTTCTTCTTTCATTTCTTGTTCTGTTGCTATGTCATTTCCAATTCTCTGTCGAGAATTTGCTTCCCATGTGCTATCACCACCAGCCACCTGCAACATAAAAGCACGTGTTCTTGTGATGTCCAAACTCTCATCCTCACTACACAGACCATCCAAAGGAGAGCAGCCCTCATGTTCAAATGATTTTGGAAAAGAAGTTTCTACCTGAAATTCTGCTTGAGTGTCAAGAATCAATTCCTGCGCTATAGCAGCTTCCGGTTCTTTGCCAGAATGTCCAGATCCCAATTTTGGCATCTCTGACTCGGCAGAAATTTCTGCAGGTGATACATCACTAACTTCATTTTGGCCCAATATAATCCAGCCCTCATCTTGCCCACAGCTTTCCTGTGATCTTCTTTCATCTTCCAGTTTCTGAGGCTCGACAGAAGAGCTTTTCTCATCTAAGTCCCATTCAGTCCCACAGACAGACTGGTCATTTCTTTTGTTTATTATGGAGGTCGGCTGCAAGGTATCCAAGGAGCCTGGTGAAAAGCCTTCATGAGATTCTGTTTGTTCAGCTACATTAGCCTCTTGAAATGCAAAATCACTTTCTTTTGTTTCAAGCATATCCTTTGCTGAAGGTATATTTTCTTCCTCAGTAACAAGGATGTAATCCATCTCCAGTGAAGTCGGATCTCTGTGCACCTGCATCTTCACATCTTCCTTACCCTCCGTACTTTCCAGTTCAGGGCTCTCAGAGGAATTTCTCGGCTTATTCTCCCTACAGAGCAGGGAGTCAGTGCCAGCTTCTGAAAAAAAAAAAAAAAAGGCAAACAGAAACTCTTTTTAGTTTTTGAATTACTATCTTAGTCACTATGATTTCTTTAAATCAGTACTGTGAGATAAAGCTCTTCTCAGTTTGGTTTGACAGCCTCTGTTAATGTGTACTGGAATTTTATATCATCACCACCATCATTATTATTGTTAAAGATTATACATTAACACCATAATCGCTCCTAAAGGACAAATGATTCAGTGCCCCATAAGCCTTGTACCAACAACAGATATAATGTCCCTACTTCAATGTTTAAAAGGTTTAGATCTGTCTAAAAGAGTGATGCTAGAGGTGTTCCCCAACTAAAGAGTTTTGTACATCGGGGAGACACAAACTTTGAACTTCACTCAAAGCCTCAACATTCAGCAGTAATACTCCAGACATTTCCTTCTTTCTTTGTCCTATGAACTTGCTCCAGAAAGAGTGCAGGTTTTCTTACCATCAGGTGATCTTTCATCTCCATCTGGCGGTGAGTCAAGATCAGTTGTTTCTGCTTCAGATTTTCCTTTCAGAATCTCAGAAGCTCCTAGGGTTACTTCAGACCCTACGAGTGAAGGTACTGACATATGATTTTCCCGAAGGCCTGCTATTGATGTGTCAGACACCTGATCTTTGATGCTGCTGTCTTTGGTCACTAGGATGCCTTCAGCACCGTCCGCAGGAGTAAGCAGTGGTAAAGGCTTTTCCAGAGAAACACTGTCACAAAATGGCTGCTGTAACAAGAGCTCATCCTTTGTACATTCTCTGCTGCTAGAGGGTTCAGCATCAAAAGACACATAGGATGGTGGAGTGAACATCGCTGGTGACTTGTCATTGGGCATTTCCTCAAACACAGGAACATCATTCTCAATTACATCTTCAGTTTCTTTCGCTGTGTCATCAACCAGTTGATTAGTTGAATCAGATTCATTGCCTTCATTATCACCAGGCAGAAAGGATTTGGGAAAGAGTATCTGTGTATCACTTGATTCCCCTTCTGTTTCTTCACTGCCTGCTACTTCCAGTATGTTAATTTCATCACATGTGCTCACTGAGATATTAGTGACTGAGGTGTTACGGATGTTATGTTCTACCCCTGTCCCAGATTGATCCACACATTCTTCTGGTATGTCTAGCTCATCACCAGTTACTGCTCTATGGTCAATATCAGAACACTTTCCAGCTTCAGCCAAGGCACTCATTTCTTTTAAGCTTTGTTCTGCCCTATCAGGTAGAGTGAAATCCATGGGAACCAAATGTGTTTGTAAGGTCACTATTTGAGCTGAATCAGTTGGTGTTCCTTGATGGTTTGCAGGAGTATAACTTTCGTGGAATGTGTCCTTCAGATCTAAGGATGTCAGTCCTAAAACTTCACTGGGGATTTCAACCGACTCAGCTGGCTCAGTAGCAAGTTCGTTTTGTAGACCACATTTCAGAATTGCAAATTCAGGAGGCTCCTGAGTATTAGAAGAGACCTGATAGGATTCATCAGCCTTTCCCTGATCACAGTCCTGGGGACTATTACTTTCAGACTCTCCCTCTACCTTCTGCATTACTAACTGACACTTTGAATCAGAATCTGCCTCTTTACTTATATTTGACTGTGTGTGAATCAGCTGACTATCTTTGCCTTCAGACACCACACTAATCTGAGACGATGGGATAGAAGAATGCTTAACTTCATAATCTTGGCACACATCTGGACTGCTTGATGCCTCAGAACTATTGTCTTGGTCACAATGACTTAATATATCAGGATTTTCACTATCTGATTTCAAAGTGACAAGCTGCTCAGCATTAGTCCACAGGTCAGGTTCCACTGAAAACAACTGATTACTTTCTTTTGTGTTATCTTGTAAAATATCTGGGATAAGAGCAGTTTGGGGATCCAATATACTCCACCCTGGACTTGACTTCTCCGTCATTTCAAAAGATAAGTCTTCTACAATGAAAGCACCTGGCAGGGGGTTGTGCACCTCTAATGTTTCACAGGTGTCCAGCTGCTGTTCCTGAGGAATGAGACTTGCATTTCCCCCATTATCTTTTGGTAAATCAAGTACTGTGTTTTCTTGAACAGTATTTGACATACCTTCTTCATAATCTGAAAAAGGATTCTGTGAAGTTGGTTGATTTTCCTCATCTGTAGGAAATGTTTGCTCTTTCAAGACCCTTTCTTCTTTATCTAGTATGAAAGGATCAAACTGTTTGAACTCTACAGTGTCTTGATTTACTTGACTATCGGAAATATTCATAGGATGTATTAGCTTTTCATTTTCTTTTCCATCACAGTAAAGGTGAGGAGGCTGATTTCCGTCATTATTTGTTTCAGTGAAATGTGCTTCTATAAGTTCTTTATCTTGTGAAGGCGGTACACAGTCCTCCTTACTGTTTGTTAATTGTTTTTCTACAGAGTGACTTAAAATAGAATACTGGTCTTCCACAGGCTTTTCTTCACAAGTTTGTGAATTCCACCATTCTGAACTGCCATGTGGAAAATCAAATGTTCCTACAGTGGATTTTGGATCACTTCTTAAATCAGCTTCCAATGACACACTCCACATATCTGCAGCTTCTGAAGAATACTCTTCCTTATCACCGACAGCAAAAGTCATTGTGGTATCTTCATTCGTTTGATACAAATGTGAGTCTTCTGTGCTACCTGTTTTTTCACTGAATATACTCACTTGAGCTTTATTCTGAAGTGTTTCCCTGTGATCTAAATATTCGAAAGTCTCATTATGCTCCATTATAGTCAAGTTCTCCTGTGACACATTCCCAGCTTTAATTGTTTCAAGATTTTCATTTAAGATGTCTATCTGGATCTCCTCTCCCACCTCAGTTTTTGCATCTAAATTGTCTTCATTTGTTTCAGGACTTGTTGCATTGGATTGTGCATAATCTTCTCCAATTTCAGATGCTTTGTGCTCCTTGTTTTCATAACTGGAATCTTCATTCATTACTTCTGGACATGCCTCTGAATTCTCTGAATCCTCATTTATTTCAGGACTTGATAAAGAAGATACAGTATCATCATCTACATGGGCATTCCAAAAATCTAAGCTTTTAGGAACTTTGTTCTGTTCAGCACTTGTTTCAAATGCTTCTTGACATTCATTCCCAAATTCTTTTCTTTTACAAGCATCCTCAAGATTTTTATCACTTCTAATATCCCACATATCTCTACTTTCTTTGTGATGACGGGCAACTGGAAGGTCTCCCCACACATTCACTGATGCATCACTTAGATCAGGACTTGTCCTACTTGAGTGTGTATAATCATTAATTGAATCACTCCATACATTATCTTCTTCCAAATAACTTTTGATCTGTATATCTTTTGAAAGGCTGCTTGTGGTGTTTGCCATTTCATGGACTTCACTTGCCTCAGAACTTGTTCCAGGAGATTTTAAATCTTCACATTGCTGTAAATTCCAAGCAGTTTTGGGAAAACTGTCATTAAGTGTTACACAAAGCTCTCCACAAAGGTCATTAGCAGATTCTAAACTTTCAGAATTTTCATTTCTCCCTGAAGCTATTTCATGTGAAAATGAATTTTCCACCACGGACATATCTGTGATGTCAGGAACACTGACATATGCAGCAGAAGAACTCTTCTTAAAGTTATTTTGTGGAGACTCAACGAAGAAAAACTTTTCATGAGTGCTGCTTAGTTCTGAGCTATTTTCAAAAGATGCTAACTCAGAATTATAAATGCCTGGATGGCTAGGAACCACTTCACGTAAGCTCTCTCTTGCTTCTCCTAGTGCTCCTGCTGATTCATTCATCAAAGGAATTGACGTGGCTAAGTTGCAACCAGTCTTTCCAGAGTCATTCCAGTTGCCTGATTTTCTAGGCATTTTAGAGAAATTATTTTCAGGATTATCCCTACCCCTATCAGAATTTTCAGAGATACTTTCCATCTCAGGACTTGTTGCATCCTCTATCACTGTAGTCTCCTTTTCAGCTTTCTCAGTAAGTGGCTGTGTTGTTTCACTGTAAGTGTAATTTTGTGGTCTAGAGTCATCTAAAGATCCATAACTTCTGTCTTCCTCAGCAGCACTTGAAGAAGACTCCGCATCATTCTGTGACAATTCTTTCCTCTCTTCCTGACTGACTAGATTACTTTGATTGGAAAATGACTCATTCTCTTTGACTAAGGCTTCCAAACTAACACTACTGCTCATTTTCTCTAAGGAGCTGGGAACTTCAGAGGTTGACTGGTTTTCTTCTGAATCTGCATTACATGAAAATTCACTGTCATCTTGTACTGCTTTGTTACAAATGTCAATAATAGTTTGCTTTCCGTTTGTCTCATCTGTTCTCTTATATTCCTCTTCCCCTTCCTGAGAGATGACAATGGCATTGTCCCACCCTTCCTCACAATCCTGCTCAGTCTGTAAACTCCAGGAGTCCAGCTGCTGCTCTGAATGCTGACTATCCAGCTTTTCATCAACATTAGCAGTATTCTGTGCTGCCTCCTTACTTAGTATCTCACTTCCTAAGTCACATGTTTTCAGATCCAAACTATCCCCAGCATCTAAAGTTGGCGTAGATGTGTCTGTGTCTTCTACAGGAACACTGCTCACTATTTCTACGTTTTCAGCTGAAGTCTGTCCAGTATTTAATTCATTCTGTGGTGGTGATAAGTCGTTCACTGTTTGATTGTATATTGGTGTTACTCTTCTGTCTTCAGATACAGAAAAGTTATTTCCCTTGGTATGTATCTCAGTCGAAAAATACTGATTAGTTGCTTGTTCTGAATTAAGTAAGGGTTTAGCAGAGGTAGAAAGAGCAGTAATTTCAGAATTTCTTTCTTGTAACTGGGCAACATTATTTAGAGGTGTGTTCCAGATGTCTGTGTCTCTGGGGCTTGAAAAAGGCATACTTCTAGGAGGCAATGGTTCATTATTTGCTTTCTCCAGTGCTTTAGGTTCAGCCAAATTTGGGTTTATCAGTTTATCAGCTTCTTGGTCAAAATCTTTGTCCTCATTGTCTCTTTCATCCTCCACATATGTAGGTGATATATATGAATCAGATGTTGAGTAACTGGTGTCTGGTGGAGAAACAACTAAATCTTCACCTATGTTCAATGAACTAAGATCTGAGCGTTTATACAAGAAGGTATCATCCCAGGGTACCACTACTTCTGTTACTTCTTTCCTGATGTTTTTATCATACATATTCCAGGCCTCTATATTTTCAAATTGTTTTGGTCTATGCCTAGGGTCAACTAATAGAGGTTTTTTCTCTGTTTGTAATTGGGAATTATTTTGCATATTGTTGATGCCAGAACTTGCATTTTCAGATATTCCATATTCTTCTACTGAAAAATATCTTTCTTTATCCCAGGTTTCTGGAGATACCTGGATAGGTGGATTTTCAGTCTCATTGTCTGCTGTAATTTCTGAAGAATCTGATAAACGAGCTTTTGATATGGCCCATTCCTCAGGAACATTCACTGATTTTTTTTCTTTATCCAGTTTGGGCATGTTCCATAAATTTTCTGAGGATCTAGCAATATCTTCTGCATCAAACTTAATCCAGACTTCATAAGAGTCTCCAGCTAGCTGACTACCTTTCCCTTCACCATTACACCATGCATCTGACATCACAGGTGTTGGCTGACTGACCTTCCATGGGTCAGTAAAACTCTTTGGTTCTTGCTCTGTCTCCTCTAAAGAAGCAGTTTGCAAAGACAAATGTTCACTGTTTTCCTCTTTGTTCTCTTGTTTCTGATTGTCTTGTTTAAACTGATTATCCCACAGACCCGCTCTCATGTATTCCATTTGCTTTGGCTGCTTTTGGAGGAATACAGAATCTGATGCTCTTCTGTCAACATGTTCTCGTAGCAATGGACTTGTGTTATAATCTTTCCATAAGACAGGGCTCTGAAATACAGATTCCTGCTCACTTGAACTCCATGTATCAGCATTTCGGGACTCTAGGTCAAAGCCATCCCACCAGCTCCCAAATCTAACACGAGACTGAGAATACTTTGTGCCATCTATTTCATTTATTTTTTTTATGACATCTTGTGGGAAAAATAAAGGCTGCCCATTATCTAATGGTGAAGTTTCTACAAGACTGTTCATAGGAGTTGGTGGAATTCTTGAATCAGCAGATTTCAACATTTCTGGTGATGAAGAATCACCTTCAGCTAAATTGATCAAGCTTGAAGTTTTCTCACACATTTCTCCTGGATTCTCATCAAATTCAGCTAAATTGCTTTCCTCATTTGCAGTCATAAGTAAGTCTGTTGAATAATTTGCTGTATCACTTTCTAGCAGGTTTGCCTCATCAAGTTCTTTCTGCACAGTGAGTTGTTGTCCTTCTGATGAATCACTATTAATGAAATAGTCATCTGCTGGAGAACAGTCAACGGAACGAGAAGACGACTCAGATGGAGCTGTAACCATGGGTGCTAGATCAAAACTGAAAAGGTCAAAGTTAACGCTGTTGTCTCTAGATTGAGGTTTTTGTTCTTCTGCTACTGCTCCTTCAGGAATAGGGCTGTAGGAATCAAATCCAGGCAGAAGACCATGATGGGAAGCAGCACCTTCTGCAACGGGGCTGTCATCACTAAGGAAAACAGAGCTCTCCTTGGAAGACCGGCTGCTTCTAATGGTAGCCAACCCACTGTCTGGACTCACAAGGTCTACATTAAGATCAACGTGGGCTTGTATGGATCCATTTAGATCTTGAGGATTTTCTATAAAATTGGCAGAACTGGGCTGTGGTTCTACATCAGAACCATATAACTCCATAATACCAGAAGATCCTTGCGAAAGTGGAGCACTCCCAGCAACAGCTTCAGTAGAAGAAGTTCTACTGTTTGATACCATTTCTGGTTGTCTTCTATTTATGACTTCCTTAATGAGGAGAAAAATTTGATCACAGGTCACCAAAGAATTTTCCTGATGATAAGTAAGAATTTGGTCACATCCACATTCTAGAGGATCCAGCTCCAAACAAGGATTCTGACATTCTTCTAATTCGCAGCAAATCTGTTGAAAAATAGGATGTTTCAAAAGCCATTGCAACCACAGGTACCAGGGCATAGTACTGTCTTCTTCACTGTGCAACTCAGTCATACCTATCTATTCCTGTTAATCTATTTCTTGGCCATTTCACTACAACAGTTTTTTTTTATGAACCCTAAATAGATGAAATACTAAAATAAAAGTTCCATACAAAGTACATATTATGTAATTGGTCAGAATGTTTAGTTGAAATGATACCATTGGACTTTCAAGTTCACTTCTCATTAGTAGAAGAAAATCCAAATAAATGTTTAGTTGTTGCCTTAAGAAATCTGAGTAAAATATATAAAGGGTACATATGAAAAGTATTTCGAGAATGTGCTAATTAGGTTAATAAAATAAATATGTTGAGCCTGAAACAATAGAGTCATTTAGGTACCTGTTCCTAAAATCAGAAGTTTTTAAGACCAAGAAATAGGTACAAGAAGTTGCCCCTGTGATGATTTCCTCAATATGGGGACAAATATAGGGGAAATAAAATGGACAGCATCTGACTTCGGATAAGCTAACATTCTAGAAATAATTTGGGTTCATTTCAGAGCTTAAATTATTTAACGATAAAATACACAGATATGAGTTCTGGTCATTAACATTTAGAATGTGTTTGTTCATGACCCACTGTCAAAGACTCATTTGTGTAGATCACAATACAAAATGTAGCCAAAACCAGTAAAAAAAAGATTATTCTGTTTTAACTAAGCTGTAAAATATTGTGTCCTATTGTATTTCTTGTGACTATCCAGTCTTTTTATTAGGCTGGTCTGAAATAATCATAAATACAACAGCCTTGCATTTTGCATCATGTAAACAATGCAGCCATTTTAAATTGCTACTCATTGCCAGCCAATGGTAGTTACTTCTTGGCTCCAATAATTAACATATTAATTATTAACGTTAATAAGTCTTAATTATTCAACACTTCACCATTAACTTGTTTAAAAATATTTTTTTCAGGAAGAACATTTTTAGGTTCTTTTTCTAGGTACTTACTTGATTGCCTAGCTCTAAGTTTTCTGAGTATACTGCTATTTGCCGTTTCGTTTGCTCCTCATCTGACAAAGAGTTGGCCAAAATGACAAGTACATCAAACCCATATTTATCTATGAATGCTTTCAGATCACCAACGAGACTCCTGTGTAACACGCAGTCCTGAAATAAGGTAAGAAATTAAAAGAAATATCAGTGTATTTTCCTAGCTCTTTCCATGCAAACCTGTGGTGAAAATAGCCAGAAATGTTAATATATATCAGTGTCTGTAACTGGCAATAGAATTCCACTTAGACTAGTGCAATGTAGAATTATCTAGATCTTGCAATATAAACCATACGTACCTCTTTCTGACCTGGTGACATAATGCTCAAAGTGCAGATGTCCCTCTTCAATGAACAAACTCTCAGAAATTTTACTTTCTCCTTTATGTTTCTATTTGTATTTGAGAATTTTTTTGTCAACTTCAAGCTAAGCACAATGTCATATGCTATAACAGTTCTGATGCTGCCAAGCTACACTAGCCCTGAATAAACAGCAGTTCATCATAAACACAAAACAACTGTATATGCAGATTGGCATGTTATTCCCTTGCATCTGTCTCCTACCTGATAAATTACTGTTTTGGTTAGATATATACAAATACTATTTATTAATCTGCTCAAATATGTCCACAAAATGTGTCTCCCTCCCTGTAAGTTGAACTTAAAACAAAAAAAATCTATTTGTCAAATGCTTTTGAAGTAGATTCTTTCCTAGATTAGTAATGAAATTCTGCTTTGATGTTTGTATGGCACTTAACAATTAGGTTTATGTGAAATTTATGCAGATTACTGCACAAGCAGAAGTCAGCTGTCAGTTTACTGGTGGACATACAGATAGGAAATGTGAATAGGAAGATATAGTGAAGAAATATGGTGAATAAGGTTTGAGTGTCCAAACTTTGTAACATTTTTCTGAAGGCTCAGGTATTGGGTATATTAGAAAAAGTCCCAAAGCATGCTTAAGTATGGGAAAGTGACTTTAGTTATCCCAGTCCTAAACACAGTTGGAATAATTACAATCTATGGGTATAAAAAATTTGAACTAGAACAGACTCAAAACCATCTGAAGATCCTTGATAATTCCTTATCTCAGCTGCTCACTCACAGCCAATTCAAGCCTATGGGAGGTCGAAGGGAACGACGTGGTCCAATCAAGGATCTAGTCTGCAAGGTGTTCTATGACTGTACGTAAGATAGATAAATGATCAGTCTAAAAAACATCTAGCCCTCAAGACTCATGATGCTTTAGCTTCTATATTGCTTCTATATTCATACTAACCTTCATTTGCATTCATTTCTGGCAGGACAAAGAGGGTCTTAACATGGCCTTATGTAAATCCTTATTCTCAGATTTAAGATTAGGTCATTATTTTGAAAATATTTGATCACAGGCATTATGTTCACAGCAATTACTATAGTTGGGCATATGTTGGAACTACATACAGAAGCAATGTTACCCATGTACATGAACTTTTCAGAACCCAGAATCTGTGCAGAACAAAGACCACCAGCAGCTTTTAAGAAATTTGAGAGCACTATGAGCACATAAAATGTATAATGCTCACCTGTACTAAAATACCAGTTTTAATAAGCACAAAAAATACAATATCTGTGGATATTTCCAAAATGCATCTTCATAAATCAGTATACTAAAACTAGATAGCAACAATTTAATGACACATACATAACCCTCTTGTTCACATGCTGAGAGAAAGGAGTTGGCTTTGTTCTATGCTGTTGGAAAATACAGACCAAGGTTGCCAGAACAAGTGCTGAGGCTGGCAGCCTGCAAAAAGCAGTTAGTATTAAGTGGTAAAGTAGCCAGCCTTGCTATCTGTAGTGCTACTGACCAGGAGACTCATTAAAGACATGTTGAAGAGATAACCTGAAAAGGCACAGGCCTGAGCTGTGCCGTGCAGCACATACAACATGGCCTTCTCGCTGCGTTATGCTGCACATAGTCCTTGGGTGCTGAATAAGCTCCACCAGCTGATTGTAAGAGAGGAGCCTGCAGGCAGCTTCCACTTGGTACTGGCAATTGCACCACCCATGTGGCCTTGCCTTTATCTAACAGCGAAGCAAGGAGTTCTCATGAGAACATCCTTTCTGTTTGACAGTAGGAATGATGAATGGGCTTGTTTCCTTGTAAGAAAGTCTTTTAATAGCTCAACTGGCCAAAAGGGGAAAATCTTTTCTGTAGTCAGGGTCTGCCCAGCGTGCTGTACATGGATCAGAGCCTGTTCAATGCTACGTCCCTCAAAGTTCCCACCACCTAAAGGGACATAAGATCATCTATAGCATTCTCCCCTTACAGTATTAGCTCTAATAAACAGTATTTTAAAAGACACTTTACAGAGTCTGCGTGTCTTTCTCACTGGGATCATGACGGACCAGCGCCGCCTGGTGCAAAACACTATCAGCTGATAACAGACTGCTCAGAGCAGCATGGGAAAGGGTTTAGCGCTGCTACCACCACACACCACGTCTTTAAACAAAACATGCAGATTATTTAAGGATGCAAGGGATGTTTTAGTGACATCAAATCAGCAATAATACTGAGGAAGTCATTAAAGTATGTCAAAACACAGGCCAACTCAAGCAAAATGATCACAGACAATTCATTACTTTATCCCACAATCTTTACCCCACAAACTTTACCCCACAAATAACTTCCTGACAAATAGTCATTATTCTGCTAAGGTATGAAACCCAAGATCATATTCATTCTGTGGCATCAAGAAGAAGATACAAGCTTCTCACACTACTACTACATAAACACTTATTAACATTCAAATAATACCTGAGATTGTAAGCTACTAAATTTTTGCAAACATAGTCATTTTAATAATCAACAATAAATATTTCTTATAAGTTGTTACTTTTACTAATGAAGTAATGTTACTTAACAAAGGAACAACTTACTTACAAATGAAACACATGGTAAGCAGACCTTGTTAAAAGAATGGGTCAAAAAGTAAATTTGCTGGAAAACGCTGTTGACTGAGCTATGAATAAAGTCAAGATCAGAGTACACACCTTACAGCATCATCACTCTATCTGATCAATTTTTTTGGTTGACTGGACTATAAATCAAAATATTAATTTAATTATTAATTTTAAAGTAAGCAAAGGTAATTTTATTAGTGTTAAAAATATTACTAATCAACTTTTAAGACTTAGTTTAGTCCCACCCCCTAAAACATGTATTAAGTTTACTCTTTTTAACTAATATCAACAACACAATTCAAACAGTACATTCACAAGCATTCAAACATTCAAATAGATTTTCATAAACAAGAAACTCTTACAGATTACCAAAGACTATATATTGAAAGATATAGTAGACATATGGACTCTTCCACAAATTTGCTAACCTAATAACCAGAACGTTGCATGTATTGTAAATGCTAACAGAAGATAAAACATTTATTTCAAAAATGAAAAAAATGCTATTCATTTTAACAGTTAAGCTGCTACATCCCAAATTAGTTATAAGCACTGTAAAATATGGTGTTGAACTAGCATAGTAGGAAATGCACTAGGATAGAGCCAAACCAGGACAAAGGTCAGTCAGCTATTCATTTTATACTTCTTTTCCTTACTTTATTAGCATGTTTTGGCTTAAATATTAACTCATATTTGCAGTGTACAGCAGATAAACAGCATATATAAGCATTATTAGTTGTAATGCCCTCCAAATACCCGATAACAAAAAACGGACTGCAGGTATACTTGAAATGTACTACACATGAAATAAATAAAATCTAATAGTAAATATATTTTGCATATGCACTGGCAATATAGTTAACAGCAATATGGATACTGTAGAAATTTAGTATCTTAGCATCTGTAATAAAATTGTGCATTTGCTTTGTCTAATGCATGTAAAAAGTTTATATAGTGCTACAACATAAAATTATGGTGAACATTGCAAAACAACTTTTTTTTTTTTCTATCATTCAGTGGAACAGAATGAGAAAGCTTAAGAAATCCCCAGACTTCTGAAGCATTTTTGAAAACAACCTGCCTATTCAGTTATTATGTATTTTTGTTCAGAAATGCAATAAAAATTTTAAGTAAGTTGTATATTGGAACTTATTTCTCTGAAACTCTATTTTCTTACAGGAATCCCTTTTTTTAACTGAATAGTTAACATGACTACAAACCTGGACAAGCCTTTAAAATAAGCAAACTCTCTGAGAAATATTCAAAAAGAATTTGTAATTTCCCCCTCTCTAGACTTTCTGATTCATGAAGCCAACAACCAATTACCCAAGTGATCACTGTAAATGTACATTACACACACTTCTGATTCTTCTGAGCTAACTGTGTCAATATTAACCTGACCAAATTAAGAACAAACTGTCTCTTTTGTTCTTCACACTCCTCACATGGTGAGCACAATATGGCTTTTGTCAGAGGTGCTCCATCATTTTGGCTCAAGGAAACTGTCAGTATAGTTTGGGATTCGTTATTCATGGGCAGATACCCTGATGGGTCTAATGAAGCCTTTCTGCTGACAACTCATTTGCTAAAAATACCCAACCATCACAAAATATAAATGAGGAATATCACTGTATCCCATTACAATTTTCACAATCAAAACAATTATCACTATCCAGAAGTCAATACATACTGTTTCACACTGTATTCTCTTAATATTTCATGGTCAGTACTTCTGCATTCCAGTTTATTTCTGTGTGATCACTGATAAAACTTTATGACATACTTAAATTGCAATATAATAGGGTAAACACCAATGTTATAGCACACATGCAGAGCTAACAGTCTGTGTGCCATTTGTTGTAAATCCAGCTAATTACTAGAAGCCCCCGCCTAAAATAAAAATAATATTAATTAAAAAAAGGCAAAAAAAGACTCAATTTTTTTTATAAAAGTTTTCAGGTAAGGTCACTAAAAGTCAGAAAACAGTATAAATGGTACAGTGTTTATAAGACTACACCAGAAACATGGACAAGTGTATTCACTGTTTTACCTCTTCTTTGTATCAACACCATTAGTGAAAACACACTATGCAGAACTCCTCTTTTCTGTGAGGAAAGACTCCATTTTTCTGGTATGCATTCCAATCTACTAAACAACAGCTCTGCTGTACCAATATTTATCAGTATTCTGAAAAGAACATAAGTATCAGCTCATTCTGCTGTCAGTTTCTCATCCTTTTCTTTTAGTGCTGCTGCCCAAAGTTTCCAAAGGTATCGGTCCCAAACCACGCAGCAGGAGAATGGGCATCTGACAGCTCATCCTACCCTGTTCTACAGAGTCCCCTATTTCAACTGATGTTCAACTTCAGGCATCTTGAGCTTAACTTAGTAAAAAATTAACCAGGAAGTATAGCATTGTGAAACACTGCATAGAACACACGATGCATGTCTATTTGACCTCACTCCCCTTACTGTAGGTTACGGCTGTGTTTTTACAGTGTCTACCACTTTCATCAAAGGCAGAATAACTCAGAAAATAAAGCAAAGAAGAAAGAATTCATCTATAATAAGAGAAATGATCGTGCTTTGTTCAATGAAAGTGTGTTTAGCCTCTTTCAGGCTGGACTCTCTTTTCTACAGCATTGGTCTATTTTCTGTTAGTATGTCTTAATGATCCACTCTTCATAAATGAAGATTGGATCTAAACTTTTCCTCACACAAGTAAAAATTCTGTGTATTCAAATTCAGGCTCGTATATTTTGATCTGTGTTTGACTTGTACTTTTAAAGATGTCTGTGTTAAATTCAGAAGGAAAAAAAAAAAAAAAAAGCTGCTCACTTAAACAGCCAAGCTTCAGTTCCATTATTCCACATTTTCAGAGCTATTTGAGACAGCTTTGAATTTAGCAGCTGGGGTACCATGTCTCCACATATCAGGAGACGTTATGATATCCATATATCAGAAGGATGTCATAATGTCCCATTTGGTGTTGAACATTCTCCCTCCTGCCGGAGCACCTGCCTTCAGCAGGGACCACTACCAAAAATGAGAACTGGGACTCTATCCCCAGCTGAAGGAACCCAGACTCTTAGCCATACGCAAAACAATCTCCCCTGACTACTGAGGTGTATAACTGACCGCCTGAAATGCAACAGTTAATGCTCCCCAGTGTCTGTGCACATACACTCAAAGAATGAAACTGACCAGAAGGGCTAGAGATGTCCTGAGAAGGTGCTGCTGTTGTTACTGCCCGAGATAAACATCACCTGCTTCATATAAAGATATAAACAAGCACACGTAACAGTGTCCATACTGTTCTGGTGTGCATGGGAATGACGTGACAATATTAGAAGGCTGCGATCACTAAATCTAGAAGAAAAAAAAGTTTAGCAGGGGCACAGGAATCAAAGAAGGGATGTACATCATCTGGTCTAGTGAGATAAAGGTGAAAGCCCTTATTTATTTCCATGTCCAAGGGAAGTAGTTCAAAGCTTGTAACTTCTCTCACTGTTTATGGATATACTCTGTAATAGGAAAATCATAACTGATAAAGCAGCCATTTTTCAGCATTTTTGGTAGTTGAAGGATATTAAGTAGTTTGGAGGTTGTTAAAAATACAAAATATAGCAAAACATATAGAAGTAATTTTCAAGTTTAGAGGCTTAAATGCCACCTCCTTTTTCAAGTGTGTCTTTAAAAATCAGCCTCTGTAATATAGTTAAAGGGGCAAACTAGAAAACTTGCAATCTTAGCCATATGACTTGCTGCAAGTAGGGAACTACAGGTAAATGCACTGGCACTATGTTAAAATGTATTACCTCCAGGTCATTTTGAATGCTGAGGTAAGTACATATATGTTTTTCTGGGGCAAACTGCATGGAAAGCAAAGTCTCCCATTTTGAAACGACGTGTGTAAGTATCCAAAGTCTAAAGGTAAAGGAATTCTGGGATCTGCTCGTGCACCACATGTAAAAGCAAACATTACCTGTACAAAATGTGCACATAATATGTACAAAATAAAGAGGAAAAATCTCTATGCTAAAGAACAGTATAGTATATACAATCTAATATATTATTTGCCTCAGAAATCTATAGGAAAAAACAAAACAGTATTTTTATGTCTTAGCAATCAATAGGCCATGTGGTTATAGCATATGATATACTTTTTATCCTCCTTTGTATTATTCTGCTTTCTTATGCTAGGTTCAGAATCTCATCTGATTTTTCCGCAGCTTATAAATCAATTAAAAAATACTGAAAAAGACACAACCTACTACTTCAGTTACAAGGTTCATTTAATCACATACAATATTTGATTTCACTGTTGACTGATTAGCAAGTGGTAACAAGCAAAAGGCTGACTTGCCAGAGTGATGAATTAAAACATAAGAAACATCACAAACATCTATATACTGACCATGAGCTGTCTGTTTTAGCCAGCTAAGTCTCAGGTGTAAATTTATATGCCATAATTCATACCTTACAAAATCACTCCCATGCAAACATGGTAACAGAAAAACACAGCTCTGGCTGTCAAGAAAATTTCTGGCAAAATTAATCAACCATTCATCCATTCAGGCTCTTTGCATACCCTTTTGTCAAAGAGGGAATACTAAGAGATTTCTTTCCTCTTCCACGCACTCATTGCAATGGTTTGTAGAATCCATCAAGCCTGAGTTGATTTATTGAACTGTCTTATAGCTCAGCAGTATAACTATAGCAAATGAACTGGTAACTTCTCCAAAAACAGCAGTGATTCAACAATATCTGGTTTATTTAATTCCTTCTAACTTCAGATTAGCAATTTCTTAAAGGGACTGACTTGCATTCTTTAAAAGTTTTATTTGCAATTTTTTATCTTCATATTTTGTCTCCGTTCCATTTTTTTTTTCATTATTTGACAGAGACATTTTTGATTTACAACTATCTGACTCTAGAACCTACCTAAATCTTCACATCATTCACACTACCTAGTATAGTTCTATCACTAGTCAATAGATGTTTCATAACTAAATTCGGTATTTAGAGACAATATTGTCATGTGCTTTTATGTGAGCTATCTTATTTATCATGCTATGAATACTCAGAAATAATTACCCAGTTAAAGTCCGTACCTATTTCTTTAATTATGTAGACAACTTTGCATACATATTCAACTATTTCTGTATTTATCTAATTCCATCATTGGTAATGAGAAATGTTAAAAAAAAGTAGTTAAGGCACAAAAAATAGGGATATGACAAGCAGTTTGAAACACTGCTTAAACACGGATTTTATTGCTGAGCATCGTCCATTGAACCCCATGGAGCACATTTATCACTCACCAGCTTTGCATTTTTCTTCATAAAGATATATGACCTTTGCCTATTAGATTTCATTAGCAGGGCACCATACAAGGCTCCTCCGCAGATGACAGGATAGAAAGCTAAACAACCTCGCCTGAAGGATTTGTGAGAACAAGCCCATCTTCAATCTTTGTCCCTGGGAGGCACTTCTAACACCTGCCAACCACAGCACTATCATCAGAAAAACATTTAGAGATTTATCTTCAGGCTGGTGATTATAAGAGATAATTTGTTTGGAGTATGGATAAAGTTGGTCTAGCATAAACAAACTAGAAGCTCAAATTATACGACGAACCTCATTAACTATTGATTTAACCACTGCAAATCCATGAACAAATGTTGTATCAAAATGTTAATTCTTCCTGAAGATATAATCAAGGGGAAAAAAAAAATGCCAAGGCAGGATGGTTTAAAAACGCTGAGATATTCTTATGGGTGCTTTTAATGCTTGCAGCTTAAATTTGAAATGGAGACTTGCTTCATCACAACAATGACAATGGTGTTCCATTGCCATTTTCCCATAAGCATATAATTTTGTCTGAGAAAAACTGCTGTATCTCTTTAGTTGCTGCTCCTACAGATGGATGAAAGTAATTCCTTTCTTACTTTCAGGAACACTTTTTTTTGTGTGGAGACAGAAAGACTAGATATACTGTAAAAACACTTCCAATAGCAAGAAGCTAGCAATATTGTAAATGGATACCATCACAAACAGTCTGAAAAATTATATATATGTTTATACCATTTATATTTTATCTACTCTACATATCACACGTATCCTTTGTGCCTGTAACAGAAAATAATTCCCTCCTTATCTTTGAAAATTACTTTCACTCAAGCTAATAAATCACCAGCTCTTCACCCAAGAGCATATTTAGAAATAATGTAGCATAGTTGGTCCTGAAGGCATTAACTACTTGTTTTTATACAATGGAAGCCAACCCTGTCCACTCCTTCCTGAAGGAGAGAAAAGTGCTGCTGCAAGATTTCCTATTGCAATCCAGACAGAGCAGCCAGCCAATGTCTCTACCTGGCATTCTTGGGACATCCAGCAGAATTCTAGTTCACCATGCCTCCTCTACCTTCCCTGCTCCTTAATGCCACTGCACTGGGGAAAAAAGCTCATTTGTGTATAGGAAGTAGAAGGAAACCTGCAGCTCTTCCTCCAATACAGCACTCTCAAGAAATCACTCAGTGTTACTTGCACTTAAAAAAATAGACCAATGTTTTTTAAGCTAGGATAGATTGTAAAGAAAGAGAAAATCTTTTGGATGGAACTCAAAAACTTGCAGCCAAAGTAGTAGTCAAAAGAAGAAAAAGAAACTTAAGAAAATACTTTTGGAGATACCATTATCTGTCAGTACTAATTCCTTCTAAAAGGGAATGGTATTTAATGTGAGATGATTAGTTTGTCAGGAAAAAAAAATCTGCTGGGAAATATTTTCCTTCAGTCTGAGTGTTTCTTACACAGCAATGCAGTCATGGAGTCCATCCATGCAAACGGACCTCACATCTTTTTAAGTTGTTCAATATTTTAAATTCCAAGTTAATGATTTTTTTTATTTTTTATTTTTTAGTTCATCACATTTACTTTGCTAAGTCATGTAAGCATTTCACGATCTAACTATAGAAATAAACCACACTTAACTGTGAAGACTATTTCATTCTACGTAAGCAGGCAAGTGACATAGCAAGATATTACTGATACAGGCCTATCCAGGCAACCAGGTCTGTGCAGGACCCAAACCTTTTCCCCCCATTAAAAACCCTACTTTTAAAATGATCAGCTGATAATAAAATCAAAAGAATCATTTGTGGAGGATTCAGACCTAGTGCTTTTAATATATTCTAAGTTATTTCAGTTTTGTTTTTTCATCAATTTTTAGTAATTGGTGAAGCTCACTGTATCTTCTAGCTACCTCTTTTTCTTCTTTTCTAAATAAGCTCTTTGTTTCCTCTCTTGGTCTTTTGACTTCAAACTATTATTCTCAAAAACTGTGTTCTTCCATTCATTCTCCTGACTCCAAAATACTATTTATTCCTACACATTTTCTTTCTCCAGTGCTACAAATTCCTAACCTTTTTTTTTTTTTTACTTTCTCTATTACCAGCCATGAGCTCAGTGTTCCCATTTCCTATTTCTCATTCTCCTTCCTATTGCAACTGAATTCTCAGCAAGAACTACAGATACCACTTCAAGAATTTAGTTTTAACTTTTCATAGATTTTTCCTATTGCCCCGAATCTCCCTAACTGCAAACAGTTTCCTGTTGAAGCAAAATGCTCTTTGATTGCACCTCAGTCGTTATTCTACTTTTACCCTTTGGTTCACTGTGAATGTTTTCCTTTAGGCAGCAGAGATCCCCTGCTTTGAAATGCCCCTGTCTAACTGGGATCTCTGGGTACTAAAAAATTAAAATAGTAATTATTATCATTAGGTGTTCATTCTGCAAGCCTGAATGAATAAGTCAATTCAGAATGCAAAGAACCAGAAGTTAATGGAAAGCCTCCCACTGATTTCAAAGGATTTTGGCACAAGCCAATTATGTACCTGTAGTTATTCTCCCCATCAGCTCCCTACATGGACAATATTAACACCGTTTCTCAGGCATGCAAGTTCAGTAAAATGTCCTTCCAGGGAGTCATAGTTCTCTGTTATGTATACAAAAATTTTAGAAATGCATTTTTAATTATTTTGATTGTCAGTTTTGTACTGTATGCTAAATCTCTGGCATCTTGCTTAGCCACAAAATGCTCATGTTGCCTTGTTGAGTACACCTCATCTGGAAAACAACTAGAGACAAGAGTAGCTCATTTTCCATGCTCATGCATGGAAATGTCTTTCCATGTCTTTGCTGAGGAAGCTGAACATCTTGCTTCAAGACACAGTGAAACAAACAGGCCTCAATGTGTTTTCAGTGGAACTGCCTTTAGTCTCATTTGCAGTGGCTGTTTCAAAATAGGAAATAGGAATTGGACAGAGATTATCAAATACTATACACTGAACTTAGCCACCAAAAAAAATTCCAGTTTGCTTACAAATAAGAATATCAATTCAGTTTCTTGTAAATCACTTAAGTTTCCTAAGGATTCTTCTAATAAGCACTTACAGTTATGCAAGCAAAATGCCTTTAGCAACTCATTTGTTAAACAGTCAGTTCCTTCAGAAGAAATAAAAGGAGTCATTACCAACCCAAGCAAAAACAGGATCAAGTTCTTTGCAGATGCCTGTCAGAAGACACACAGTTACACCGTGCGGTAGTTAATCAGCGGCACCCTTGTCTCTGTTTAACATGTACAGTAGCTAAGACAGCAAACTTTACCATTTAGATGGTTCAAGTTTCTGAGAACAAAATACAAGCTGTGTTTGAGACAGATTTTGGATGACTACTGGCACACAAAGCTTAATTCTCCAGCATATGTGTTTTACTCAGGTTGTGTGTTTCACAAAGTCATGCTTTGCTCTCTCCATAGGCGAAACCAAAAACTGAGGCACAAGGCAAGGCAGTGCCCTGAGCCCAACTCAGAGTTAACCACTCTGAGGCACAGGACCACGGCTCTGCTGACACTGGGATGAAAATCTAATTTGATAACCATTTGTCCTCACAGCCCAAAGCAGCTGGAATACATTTAATACGGTTCAAATTTTACTTGATACTTACAAGGAACTCTCAATGTTTAGAAGAATATCTAAGACTGTGTAAGAGGAAAAAATCACTTTTTTTTTT
>VXAA01000909.1:94702-108123 GCA_013399115.1 Anseranas semipalmata
TTTTTTTGGCTAACGAACAGTAACACAGTACCCCCTATTTTGTCGGTGTTGGCAAACAAAAAATGCTGTAAGTTGTAAAAAGTAGTTAAGTCACTAGAATCTTAAAAATTAAGCCTAGTCTGTCTGTGTGCAATACTTAGTTACCTGAATAAATGGACAGTGAGACAATAAAGTAAATAAATATATTTAAATACAAACTCAATAAGTAATATGCTAAAAAAAAATTAACAAAAAAATAAATATATAGTGAACTAACACCATATATCTGAATTAATCACAGGCATGCCATGCATAGCTGTAACATCTTAAAAACTTTTATTTGCCCTCTACCTCATGAGTGCAGTCATGCATGGCCTCTAAAGCATCTAACACAGTAAGGAAAGAAACAAGTACTTATCAGCAATACCAAAGCAGAAGTTTCTCTAACAAACCTAGCAGCTTATTTACCACATCATGTACTGTTACTCATTGACTTCATTGTAGTCTGTTGAAAATTTGTGTTTTTAAGACCAAGGTTTTGAATACAATTCTTTAAATGTTGAATTTGTTTTGTCTCAACATTTAAGGAAATTAAGTAAAGACAGGGCAGCCAAATTGCTGATATACTTATAAACAGTAAGATCTGAACACATTTTAAGGATATACTAAAGTCACAGAAGGGAAGACATTTATGGAAGCAAAAAAAAAAAATTGTGCACAAGCACCTTATTAATTAGGCTCATAGTTAAGGCTTTCTATCCTGCCAGCTCATTTTTAGAATTTCTTTTCCTTGATTTCTTTTGTGAGATTGATGCCTGATGATTCAGGGCCTCATTTATTTTCTGAAAATATTTAGAAAATGGTAACGTTAATGAGAAAGCTGGGGCTCCAAATAGCATCCAGACTTCTTTCAAACCATGAAAGGATCCATATGGAATGACATGAGGGCTTTACCTCAGATACACTGTGCATTGCAAAACCATCCATTGCTGAGTGCTAAGAAGAGGTACATAGTGGAATGCATAATATACTATCACAAACATGCAGTAGCTGGTAAGTAGTAAAGTAAAGGAGCTTTTAACAACTTGTATGTTAAATGACACAACTACTATATTACTTTAGTTTTAGCCTCTTGCAACTCTGGCAATACAACACCAGAATAAGCAGTCGTATCAAAGATCTACAGCTCTTTTGATGAAGATACTAGTATCACAACCTTTAACCAAAATTGTAAACCCCACATCTGTGAAAGAAAATAAGACTGAATTTGGTCCCTCACTCCAGGAAGGACATGGAGGTGCTGGAGCGTGTCCAGACAAGGGCAATGAAGCTGGTGAGGGGTCTGGAGAACAAGTCCTACGAGGAGCAGCTGAGGGAGCTGGGGTTGTTTAGCCTGGAGAAGAGGAGGCTCAGGGGTGACCTTATCGCTCTCTACAGGTACCTTAAAGGAGGCTGTAGCGAGGTGGGGATTGGTCTCTTCTCCCACGCGCCAGGTGATAGGATGAGGAGGAATGGGCTAAAGTTGCGCCAGGGGAGGTTTAGGTTGGATATTAGGAAAAACTTCTTTACTGAAAGGGTTGTGAGGCATTGGAACAGGCTGCCCAGGGAATTGGTTGAGTCACCATCCCTGGATGTATTTAAAAGACGCTTAGATGTAGAGCTTAGCGATATGGTTTAGTGGAGGACTTGTTAGTGTTAGGTCATAGGTTGAACTAGGTGATCTTGGAGGTCTCTTCCAACCTAAATAATTCCGTGATTCTGATTCTGTGATTCTGTGAATGGTTCAGATCTAGAATGACATAAAGGCACCAACTTACCTCTGTTTACCATAAAATGCTCACCCTTCTACACTTTCCTCTTGCAAAAGGAACTGACCAGGGCTCTGCTGCATGCTCTGTACTTGGGCAAAGCAATGTTCTTTCATACAATGTGTGGATTATCTCCACCTCTGTACTTCCACCAGGAAGGAGAGAAGGAGTGATGAGAGGAAACAGGAAAAGACATGGCATCCTTTGGCAGCCCTCTTAGCAAAAAGCAGATGTCAGAGAGGAGAAAGAAGATATGACAAAGAAACTAGGGACAGGTAGAAAGAGGTGGGGTGGGGTCTCCATAAAATTGACATACGAGTTTGCACCAGAATAGTAATTGTAAAGAACTCCTGGTTATGTTATTTTGCATTCATAAAATAAAACATTGAAAAACAGAAGATACAAGAAGAAATAGGAAACAAAGTATATACAATATCAAGCAATATATCATTAGAGTATGAGCATTACAAAAAAAAAAAGAAAAAAGGAGCAGACAGTCTTGATCAAAACATGATTAAAATATGATTGCTCTACCAAGCTTTAGTCTTTTATTCTTGTTCATCCACCAGATGGTGCCCTTACAGCACCCATTACCAGGCTACGTGGTCTGCCCATGTCCACAGACACACATTTCACTTGGTGGGTTTTCATACCTGTTTCTGAAGGGACAGCTTACATATGATACTGACACTTGAACTGTTTTTGAAGTAGAAGAGTTTTCAGATAGTTCTTACCACACAGATTTTTCAAAATTTCATTAGGAGCCTGAGTGGCAGCACAATCTACAGACCATACATGACACCTATGTCATGTGGTATCCAGTGTGGTGTTTGGATCTGTAAGCAGGAGGTGAATGACAGTTTGGAATCAATTTGGAGAGTGCACAAACTCTTAGTAATAACTGAAGATTTATTTTGCTGCCCGTATCAGGGGTTTTAACCTGGAAACATTTCATCTCTGCAGAGCTGTGTATTTCTCCTAGTGTCAGAGAAAGCTTTGCAGCTGTTCAGATTAATGTGTTTCTGTTAGTCCACTGACATTTAAACTGGAGGATACGCAGCATTCTTCAAAGCTTGATTGGCACATGGAAGTACAATGTGTAATCAGTGTTAATCTCCTAGTCTATTACCACTGTCTTTCATAATCTACATATATTTTACAAAAATCTTTAGAAAGAAATGCTGTCAGAGCAAATGATGCATCAAATTCAAACAGGCCATCAAGATTGCTAATGGATTTTAATAGCAGCTATTACAGCATAATGGTATTTTCCCAACAGCTGTTTGTTTATAAAATTTTCAGTTTACAAGACCTTTATGTCCAATCCCAGGAGACATCCCTCAATTCATTTATAATCATTTGGTTCAACCTACACATAAATGCTGCCTTACTCACATTGGGTGTGTTTGTATACGTGTATAAGACATGACCAACTACCACGGTAATGAAAATGACAGGGAGCCTTATAAGCTAAACTAATTAGTGTGTATTTTTCGACTTTTAATAGCAAATAAGCTTTATATGTTTCTTCTGTCTTCCTACTCGTGAATAGCTCATCGCAACTGAGGAACAGCTGCCTGGATTCTAGCCTATTCTATGTCTCAGAATGACATATGATTATTTGTTTAGTTCCATGTAGTTACACCTGTTTAAGGTTTTGAAACATAATGCTAGGTATCACAAGGGCATAAATAGGGCAACTGGCCAGCAGATAGTGGCATAATGCGGCATGCAGAAATGGTGGAGAAGCATTAGAAGAAAAACATCCTGACAGGCTTCCAAAGTTTGATCTGAGCTCAAAGAGCTGCCAGAATAAATAAATTAATAAATAAATTAATAAATAAATATTTTTTTTTTTTTGGTATGACCATATATATTTGAATGTCTATTAGATCTGAAATCAGGAAGAAATAGGAAACTAGGACCCTGCCATGCTTTACCCATTGAGTCACACTGAGAATTGAACTGTACTTTATTATACACTATTCTTTTTCTTTGGAAAAAAAAAAAGAGAGAGAGAGAGAACATAACGAAGAATGGAAGCTACAAACTGAGCAGAAAAAATGTTAGTTTTATTGAATGAGTTTTTTAGACCTTGTGCTCTTGCAGATGGCTGTTTGCTCAGCTTTTTTCCTGATTCTCAAGCTGCTTACATAGTATAAGTTTGCAAGTAACAGTTAATGCTGAAGTCTGTATAAATGCTTTTTAGTATACGTACTAATGGATAAGTTTTTTCCAGAAACATCTAGACCTAATTAATTTTGCATCCACGTTGTTAGCAAATATCCTACTAACAACAAACACTGGAGAATTTTTGAGGATATAGGACAAGCCAGAAAAAAACATATTCTTCACTTTAAGTGATGATCTCTTAGGACAGTAGATGGCTCCAATTTTCCACAGCAAAAAGCTACCGCTAAAATGCTCAGCCAAGGCTGTCATTTCCAGAATGGTTTGCTCGGACAGGGAGTTGGTATGCAGTAAGGAGGGCATGAATCAACAACTTGTTAAGTGGGTACTGTTTGCAAGAAGTGTTAGGAAGCTGCCTCACCAAAAGGCACCTTTCACCCATACTATAAATGTTTTCACAGGTAATTAGTTTATAGTAAGCTTCAACTACAGCCTGGCTCTGTAAATTCACATTCTACCTCTGTGCTTGCTAATCTCTGAGGTCTGAAAAGCACTTACCTGTCTCAAGTAATCAGGAAACTTATTAAAAGAAGAATCCTTACTTTTTTTTTTTTTTCCATGGAGTGCCTCAACATTCCTGGAGTACTACACAGAGAGCCACCTCGTTCTCTGCCTAATCCTTTCAACACCTTAACAACACTACTATTTGGTTTATTCTGTTTTTTTCACATCCATTCTGCAGAGCGTAACTATTAGCAGACGTTGCCATACCTGAAAAAGTACTAAAAAGGTAACAAAAATATTCTTTTCTGCCAAGACGTGTGGTCTAAGGCCTTTTATCTTCTTGCTCTACTTGTGCCAACACAGTTATGGCCAGATCTAGTTCCAGCCTTGCAGCTGACAAAAGAGAAGTAATTAGAAAGCACAATCTGAATGTGACCATGTAAAATACAAGTCATTTCTATCTCTAACCAGCTGTATACTAATTGTGACTGAAGTAAATGCACCAGTAAGACTAGAATGTAAAATCCACAACTGATTTATAAACCACCTGGCATCAAAAGATGGACAAAATTACCTCAAGCCTAACTCTTATTAATTATTAGTTATGAACTAGCATCATACTGGAAAGAGCCTATTTTCTGATGGGTGAGTTAATCTTCTTTGAGAATAAGGTGATACTTTAGAGTAGCCTACTCGGAAAACAAAACAAAACAACAACAACAACAAAGAACATAAGAAAATAATGTTGTTTCAAGATCAGAATTTTTCCCATTTACAGGTGGACCTCTTTATCTTACATGGTGACCTCATGCATATGAATATGCCACTGAATATCTTTGATTGATTTTAACTGAGAACTTTACAGATCTATAGGAAAAGGATTATTTATCTGTTAGTTTTGGTAATCTGAGAGACTGCTTGGATTTCAACTTCAAGAACTTATCCATACACCACAGTTGGGTGCCATAAAAAAGAGTATTTCCTTAACTTGTCCAAAAAGCACACAGCACATGTGTAGAAACCTTCATGTTAGTATGCAGAAAGATTCCCAAAGTCTTATTTTTGTTTCATCTCATCTATGATCTTTCCAGAAGGTTTGTTCAAAGACATTGCAATAACCTAGACTTATTCTGAGATACCATCATCAGTGGTAACTAAATTAGAAAGTTAGGAAAGACTAAACAGTATTTTGGCCTACTTGTCTCAGACTGTCAGGATGCCACAACGAAAGATCTTGGATTTTCCACATTTGGCCAAAAGGAAATTTTAAGCTCAGTTGAAAATACAAAAAAGAAAGCATAGGAAATCTGAAAGAAGGCTCTGATAGGAGTTGGAAGCTTACCGATCTTCTCTATAAAGCTGTCTTTTAAAACTCTGGTAGCTTTTTAAAGAACGGTGATAAACTGAAAACATAGTACCTGAAGAAAACAGCTAAAAATTAGGAAAGGCAATACTCAGACTTGAGGTCAAATTTTTTGTTTACCCTTAGATCTGCTTGTGGAAATAAATTTCTTTAAACAAATCCTATGTATATGTATGTTAGAATGAATATATACTGCATATTATATATATACCATATACTGTATATATACTGAATATTTCATATTTCAACGGTGTCCATGTGCATATGAACATTGATATATAATCAAAATAGAATATTTGTAAGTATATAAATTGACATATACACTACTTACACGTTTCAGTTCAAATTGATCCAGCACAGCCCATAGGTAAGTAGCCAAGAAATTAAGACATTACAAATAATGTAATTCAGAAGAACACTGTTTATCCAAATAGTATAAATAAATTGTGGGTCAGCAAGTTTACTTGGATGAGAGATATCATAGTTGAAATAGCAATGTTCTAAAAGGAAAGATAAGCTACAGAACATACTAACATATTTGTGGTCACTCTTAATTTGAAAAGTTTGAGTAAAAGATATAAGGCCTAAAACTCTCCCAACAGACATCACTGTGATTTGAAAGCTCAGCAATAGCCATAGAAATTAAAGCTATGCAGATGTCCAGAGAAATTCAAAGCCAATTAAATAAGAGACTCTTTACTCAAGCACAACTTAAGAGTTATTAAATATTTTATTCATAGCATTCTCCTCAAAATTTTAGAATAACTTAGCAGGTACATTCTCAATTCTGGCAGAGCTCTGGTCAACGCAGCACTTGCATTTGTATTTATAATAAGTATTCTGGGTCAAGGGTTTCACTGTTAGGTTCCCACAATTTAGGTTTTAAAGTACAGCCATGCTCTGACGCAACCACAGAAGAAACCAAGCAGTTCCTGCAATTAAAGCTGTTTAGCAACCTGTTTTGGGAACACATATAGTATTCATCTAGATAGATTACTCCAAGAAGGTTGGAAGACTTTTTGAGTTCAAATTACTATTTATAGAACTCAGAGCACTGACTTTAATTGCTGACACTGTTAGAGGTTTCCCATAGGATTTCCAACACATCCTGCATCCTGTACCTTGTATACCATGCTGACTCAAACAACTTCCAGTTGAATCCTAAGACTAAAGGGATTCCAAAAAGAAACAGAAGGTACAAGGTATTTGATAGACACCTACACAGGCTGGAAAGCAATTACCACCACTTCAATATGTAGACTAGACCGTGTATGCTTCCTCTCTGGAAAGTTTTCTGTACTCAATATGAAGGAAAAAAAAAAGCTCAAATTCTAAATTTACGGGTTTCCTTACATGTTCCTCATACTCTTGAAGTGTGAATTAAATGCATCAGATATTCACAGAGGGGTCGATTAAGAGAGTACTGAGATTTTTTGGCACAATACATAAATCATTATGTGATCTTTCAGAATTCATAATGATCCATAAGAATTAAATTTCACAGAACTAGCATGAAAACTAATAAGATGTGGTACACCCTCAGAGTTTGTACGTTACTAATACACACCCACTCAAACATTTTGCCTCAATAGTAAGAAATTTGTCTATTCCACAGTGGGAAATCTGTGTAGAACAAAACGTAATGCAAAATGTTTAACAATGCTAAATGGATGAAAAGTTGGAGCATAAACCATAATACACCACTTGCTATGGCTATGATAAACTGGTATGCTTTAAAAGGCCTGGTACCCTAGGCCCTGATTATGAAACAGCTTTGAACACAAAACAAACATAAATTCTTTCCACCGGTCATTTGGACATAATATTCTTTTGTCCCACTGAAAACTAGCTCTGATTTGTGTGTGTCAGTTTCTGCAAACTTATCATTAGTTATTTTTACTGAACAAATTATGCACTACTTACTTTGTGCTTTTATGGGAACTAAGATGTTCACCTGATAAACAGGAGGTAATCTACCACTACTATCATGAAGGTAATAAATTTAACTCTGGTTTTATTGGTACTGAGCATTATTCTAAGCAAGGTACATGTACACTTAACTGTAATGATGTCTGATAACACTCAATCCTAATTTTCATGGGACTTAAAAATACTGAGTAAACATGATCTGCATTATCTCTCAAATGAGTCTACATCCTATGTGCTTACCAAAAATTACCCTCTTTTATGTCTAAGCGGAACTTACAACATTGACTTTGTGGCTCTCTAGGTCAGGTTCGCATTTGTTATATCTCATAAGATGAAAAATGGCTTCAAACAAGTTAATATAAATCACTGGACACAATTTACATTGGAGAAGTACCAATACCAATGCATTGGAGAAATACCAATACCTCTAATCAAATACCCTTCCAGACAGGATAAGGTGCAATGTCTTTCAATGTGTCTTCCATCTTTATTTGGTATTATTTGGAGAATTGCTTAGCGCCTTATGAATTTTTAGTATTGACTTATTCCCATAAATTAATAGATAAAGTATTTCCATATAGCAAGATATTTCACTAGAGAAAGCAAAACAATGTCCAGGATCTAATAAATATTGTTATGTCTGAAATGAGTTATCTCAGTAGTGACTTGGGCTCAGATTTATTGTACAGTTCATCAACTTCTCAGCATGCTGGATAATAAATGTTTCATTTACATTGCTAATTGCCAAGCCATGGTTCCTTCAACCTTTAACCCTTATGCTTTATCACATTATCACCATATGTCAATATAATTGCATTTAACATTCCAAATAACTAACTTTTTCATGAGGTCAAGAGATCCTTTTTTTAAAAGCATTACCAGTGGGATATCTTTAAAACTACCATGAAAAACAGTGTTATACAGATACTGCAAAACTAATGCAATTTTTTATTTAGCAAAACAAAGCTCCTATCTTATGACCCAAAATAAGCTCTTTTCCACTACACTCTCCATTTGCCTATTGTAACTAAATCACCTGAGAGCTTCAACTTTACTGTTTGTGATTATGAAACACTATTAAATAAGACCTAATATGAGATAACTTCTGCACCTGAATGAGATTTTTTACTCTAGTTTTCTCTGATCTGTGGAATTAATGTTCATTTTGCTTTGCCCAAATAGTAAAATATATTACTGCAGGTACCATTCAAGGGGGCTATGACTGTGGTACAACAGCATTGCTACTCATTAGCTTAAAATTATAGCTTCCCTCAATGGAAACTAGACTGTATCTTACCTCTAGGATACCCTATGGAGAACGTTACTATGCTCCTGAAAGCACCTTTCTTTCAGTTGACCTTAACCACAGATAGTTCTTCCAGCTCTGAAACCTGCACTGTCAATAGTTTTAAGCTAGCAAAGAATAAGCCAAATCATACACAGAATAAGCTGTTCTGGAAAAGGATTTTACTGCCAACTGTAGATGAGCCAGTTTTAGTGTTTGTGATATGGTAATTATATTAGTCAAACTTAAGAATGCAATGACCCTCCTATTAGATACAGTTATGACAGGAGAAACTCTAGCCTCTCTCAATTTCTTTGAAAAAAACTTTGGCAAGATGCTCTCAGAACAAGCCTGATTTTCAGACAGTTAGAAACTTATTTCTCAAGACAGATCTGAGTCAGAAATCTAGATGTGCCCTCACAGACAGAAATGAGCACCAAATTGCATTAGAATAAAGAAAATGGGTAATTAAAGACAAAATGGATTGAGCCCAATTCATTTTTCATGTAGCAAAAAAAAAACAAACCAGGTTACACAGCAGGTAGGCAGAGACAGCCCTATATTTCTCACGGCTCCCATGTTCCTCCTAGTCTGGAGAAAAGGAGGCTGAGGGGAAACCTCATCACTCTCTACCACTACCTGAAAGGAGGCTGCAGCGAGGAGGATGTTGGTCTTTTTTCTCAGGTGGCAAGTGATGGGATACAAGGAAACAGTCTCAGGTTGTGCCAGGGGAGGCTTAGATTGGACATTAGGAAGAATTTCTTCACGGAGAGTGTGGTCAAGCATTGGAATGGGCTGCCCAGGGAAGTGGTGGAGTCCACCCCTGGAGGGATTTAAGAGACGTGTGGATGTAGCACTAAGGGACATGGTTTAGTGATGGGTCTCAGTAGGTCAGGTTGACAGTTGGACTTGATGAACTTGATGGTCTTTTCCAACCCAGATGATTCTATATATTTGTATATAAGTAAAAATCTGTGGCACACCTTTATGTAGCATGCCATGCTACAAATTAGTCACCTCAACTCTAAGAACTATGCCTATGGTATATGCTCAGCTTTCAGCTGGTGTATAGCATACCCTATACCTTGCATACAGTTTTATGCCTTTATGTTCTGTGCCGTATTAACTTACTCTCCTCTTCTGTCATGATTTCATATCTTTTCTCTGACTCTCAGAATGTCCCTTCTGACCAGACATATGACCCCTGAAAGCTTTCTTTCAATTGCTTCCACCACCCACTTCTACTGCAGAAACTTCACCCGACTCTATGCACAAAACACTACAACATGATAACCATAGTTTAGAAGTCTTAAACTTCTAAAAATGGAGCTGTGGGCATGAAATACCCAGCCTTATGAAGCATCTACACCCTTCTCTTGCAACTTGCAAATACAAAATAGCATATTGCTGTTAACAAGACGCTCCTGCCAAACTGCAAACAATCCCTTTCAAATCACGTGCAGTGTCCACCCAGTAAACAATGATTTATCTTTCCCTTACTGATCATCTTCCTAGATGTCACGGAGAAGGACTGTTTCTGCACCCTGCTAGCTTGGACAAGACATAACCTTCTCATTTACCTATACATAAAACATGAGAAAAGGCATGAACACCAGAACCATAAAACTCCTTTGAATTAGATTAGGACCAGAAATGTATGTATTTTTTTCTTTGAAGTGTTTCAATCCATTAAATATATATAAAAAAGGTAAAAAAAGAAAAAATCAAATTCCACATTACCACCAGGAAATGAATGTTCCTACATGCACACCAGCTGAGACTCAGTGCAAGTATTTTGCTTAAAAGAATTCCTAAATATGAGGAACTTTTAGCTGTATATGTCAAACAGTGCGTTCCTAGCAGATTTAAGCATATTGTGGTTATCCATTTCCAGCTGCTTCTGTGGAGTCAAACTTTGTTTTTATGTTAACAGATAACATTATAATCACATTTTGTGAAGAATAATGGTATCAAGCACAGATACATCACTGGCTGTGCAGAACACCATTTGAAAATATGCTTGTTTTTTGAGTCTTTAATAATGGATCACAAATACAGCCAGATTCAATGCCACTTTAAGTGTGTTCAGAATACGACTTCAGAACAACTGAGGGTACAGTACACAGGGGATGCCTCATTCCTTAATTTACTTTAACCTCCCAACCATTTCCAGTTGACAGAAGACACTGTAAATTGGCATTTTTCTAAAACAGTTAAAGTATACGTCTACAGACCCCAAAATAGTCACTAGTGACACCTGACTTTAAATGGCTGATATTCATGGAAATTTAAATGCAAAAATAAAATTTAGTAAAATGACTACTTTCATGGTTCTGCCCACCAGGGTATCTTGAAAATCACACTCTGGATTTTACTGTTACACTGATAGTACTAAAAGTCCACAGGATGTGAGGCTGAGGTTTGACTTCTGAGTAAATATTGGTTTATACTAAAAACACAACTCCATTACCTCAGAGGATCTGTGTTAAGTGTAACTGACTGGAACACTGTAAACAATTAGGATAATGATATACATGAAGGAAGAATTCATACTAGACCATAAAACAACCAATATTTTCTATTTATTCATCTACAAGTATTTACAGATTAGTTCATGGAGATCAACAAGACACAGCATACTAGAGGAGTGTAAAATACCAAAGAATAAACAAAGAGACAAAACCAGCCATTTCAATTAACTCTTGTTCAGAAGACTGAACAAGGAGAAACCAAACACTACTGCAAGAACCAATATAAAAGTTAAATATGCAACCTGTTGATCTTAAATATGCCAACCTGCGGAGACAGGCTGACCTGAGACAAACATTAAGGAGAATTTACAGCATTTTCTTTGTAGTTATTTCCTATTTTCAATTACAAGTGTGCAATGGCAGCAATTCTGTTTTCAGAACTATGCATCTCTTTATGCAATGGAGTTTCCTTTGCTCAGATGACTGTAAAATGTGCCTGCTCCTAACTGTAAAACAAAGATTTTTTTTTAATATAGCAACGTGAAAAATCCTCTTATTCTCAGAGCTGGAAGCACTGATGAAAGAGGGCTCACTTGGGTTGCAGGTAGATGCTCAGTTCTGTGTGCTGCTCTCCAGCAATTTTCCACCCAGACACGCTCAGCAGTGGGGCTGACATACTACCAAAGAGTCCCTGAAGGATGGTTATGGCGGCAGAGTCCCAAGAGAGAGAAGGTAAACTAGGGAGAGAAAGCACATACGCAACAGCAAGGGGAAGTCCCAGGAGCTCATAGGACATGGGAGCATCAATACATTGGTGCTGTGGATTTCCACGGTTTTAGGTCTGGGAAAAAAAAAATCCATAGCATTATTTATTTTGTACCTCCATCTTTGCCTGTTCCAAATCCTAGCAGTGGACCAGAGCACCAACACATTCACTCAGCTGGTGATCCTCCTGTGGAGGCCCAGGGAAAAGCTAAGGTGTGAGAGCAGCCATGCTCTCACCAAGTGCCCATCGTGGAGGGAGCCTGGCCCGGGGGGGGCCCGGCAGCACACCCAGCCGGAGCCAGGGGAGTAACTCACACACTGCCCCAGCCAGCCAGCCGCGTGGCAAGACAAGCTCAGCGCTTCTGTCTTCACAAACTCCAGCTGAGGGGCAAATACATGCATACAGAACAAACGCCACAATTATATGGGCTGAACCTGAATATGTTTCAGCTCAGTTTACAGAAAAACGGGGGTGTGGGGAGAATATTAATATTTTCATTGCCTTTTTTTTTTCTGTTCACTCACTGTGTGTTTACCATAAATTAGACCTGCTGAGAGTGTGATGCTGAGCAACCCATATGGCAAATACTCAACTGAGAGATGTGAGAGGAAAATCACTTTTTTGTTTCTGAATTATTTCTAGTCCCTTTATTTAGAAAGTCTTGTTTAATAGTAAATGTTGAGAAACAACCATGCTAGTGCTATTTATATACAGAAGAAGAGACGACAAACTTTTTAGGCCAAAATAATACATTTTCGGTAGAATAGGATTCAGTTCTTGATGAAATCAGACAAAAGACAGCACTTAGTGCTCAGTTAAGATTTTTGGTTTTAAAGCACAGTTACAGGAGTTCATGGAACAGTATTTCCATTTGCACAATTGCCATTTATTCAAATTCATCCCTGAACTCTCCCTTAGATTAAACAATCCACAACTAGTCTAAGTGCATGCATGGTGTTCTACCAACCAAAGAGCTGACCTAACAGTTCCTCATTTCAGGTACAAAATTAATCTATTCCAACCTTTTTTTCTTTCTAGTCTGTGACAAATACTTGAAGAATGAATCGGCATACACAGATGTCTGGCATCCATGAAACCTTAAAAAAAAAAATCCAATTCTGGATGTGGAATCCAGGTCCAGAATGCTGACTAGATCTCTCTGGTAAGCTTGTAGTAGGGAAAAAAA
>VXAA01000909.1:108143-131207 GCA_013399115.1 Anseranas semipalmata
TGTGATGGGGCGGGAGGGGGCAGGGGGGGGGTGGAGAGGGCCAAGTCTTCTGATAACTCATTGGAAATGTGACCAAGAAAATGGTAAGAACAACAGCAACACAGAAATGGTGAAATGCAGTCAGGTTAAAGAATACCTTGTAGTGAGGTTTGCCCTTCTTGCCAAACTGGCAATAAATAGATACCAACTTTAAGCTTTTGTTGGCAAAGGTAGAATCCAGGGTAGGAGAGATTTTTCTTCAACTGGTTTAGCTGTTCATACAAACAAAGAAACATCATCCTGCAGGGAAGACAGAATTCTGCCAGTTTCCACTACTATCTGCATGGTCCTTCTAGACTTGAGCCAAAGAAACAGGCAACCTGTATTCAAATTCATTATTTATCTTCTGTCTCTAAGAAAGAACATTCTCCCAGACACGAAAGGGTTGTATAAATGCCTGAACGCCCCATCTCTACAATGCAAATAATGTGACTTAGTTTGGAAGATAAAATTATCAGTTTCCATAGTTTTCATTTAGTATAAGCATAGCGGCCTCAATACACTTTTTCCTGTTTTATATCTGCATAAGTGTTGTGTTCAGACTGTGTTCAGAAAGAATGGGAACTGTAAGAATCCTGGAGGATAGCTGTCAGATATATGTAAGAAATCCTAATGCATTAGAAGTGGCACGATCAAAGCAGAAGCAAGTATTCAGTCTGATTTTTTGTTTTTTACCTAAGCAGGAATGAGAACTTCGTGGCTTTGTATAAAATCACAAGAATTACGTTAGCATGTGAAAGGAAAATGTCTCTGTAGCTAAGTTTTCAGTCGAAGAATAATTTTGTTGTATAAACATTGTTCACAAATATGGAGAGAATTATGAGATTCAAATTACTAAGACTCATTCTTCAGAAAAAGTAATTAAAAAAAAATTTAAAGCAGATACTTTTCAGGAAAAATATGATAAAAAGCTAAGACCTTGAATATTTCCTAATCTTATTATCATAATCAATAAATTCCATATGTGCTTAACAACTTTGATAAAAGATATTATAATTATTTCATAAATGGGCTGATTTCAGGACTAAAAATAATATATTCATACTTAGAATTTCTTACGGAGAAACCTATTACCAGTCTTTACCCACAAAGTAGGGTAAAATTACCTCAAAGGCATTTTTACTTGATACTTTATTTATCAAGTCTATACAGAATAGAAAAAAATGTTCAAAAAGTAAGACATTGCGATAGTTGCAATATACACAGGAGTTCCAAATGTCAATTTTTCTAGGGTCAAAGAGCCTGTAGGTTAAACATAACTTGTATTCATTTGAATACAGAAAATAAAATTCACACAAATACTCTAGCTATGGAGTTGCAGGAGAAAGGGTGGTGAGAAACATTTATGCAACAGCTTTACAATGAAAAATACACATAGAGAGTCACGGAAGCCATGAATAATTCTGCATACAAAAGCAGTGATCTTTCTGAGAAAAACTTCATCTGTCCCTAAAAAGGAGAAAGAAAAATTGCATTCTTTGGTAGAATTACAGCTGGTGTTCTTAGCTACTCTGAATTTGAGCATTCTAGGAACTGAAGGGTTTCAGCTTGAATCACGTTCTGTATTTTGATCCTTGTATTAAACCAAAAATAAGTTTTCAGTCAGACACAGCACTTGGCTTCAAGCAAGCCTCAGAGTGTACACAGTTGCACACAGCCGTAAGAAGGATCCTCCCTGTTACCATCTAACCATATCACACAAAAGCTGAAAAAACTTACAGAGCACTTGATCTAACTAATTCGAAATTCCAAAATGTTCCTACATTTTAAGATGACTGATAGCTTCTGGACTAGGCTCCCGCTATGTAGCAGAAAGTATAAAAATCAGCATTGTGTGCTAATAACACAGGCTATCATAATGTTTAAAAGCGATAAGCATTCACTTACATTCCAGTTCAAAAGGTGTTTATGCACATGCTTTGCCAAACAGATGGGACAAAATGAATATTTCAAGACACAGCAGATAAATTTTTTTGTTTTTCTGCACCAAAATATCACTATTCTAAATAAATACTGCATGATTTGAAAGTTTTTTTTTTTAATTTCATAATGAAAAATAGAAAAGCAATCACCAAGAAAGACATTTGCTTAGAAATATCTATCTGTCACTTCCTGTGGATATAACTGCTGTCTTCTGCAGTAATACTAACACCAGCAAACACAAAAGATGTCATTTTACTTACAGCTTGAATTATTTTGTAATCTTGGATCAACAGTTGAATGTTCAACATTTAGTTGTTTCCCACACATTAGGCAAAGAAAAATCATAAACTAAATCGCAGAGAAGCAAATCTAACTTTTCAGTAATATTTATATTGTTGTTATCCCTCACTATTATCAATCCCTATTTTCATGCATTATGGCCAGATCTTAAAATATTAAATGTTCAAGTTATGTTTTACATTAACATAAGAAAAAGTATATTGTATTTCATACAAAAAACTGTTTTTATGCTGAACATTTCTCAAAACAGCACCTCCCGCTGTCAATGTCTATGCCCCATGAACAGCTGAGCTGAGATGCTACTGACAAGAACTAGGAGAGTATACAAATGATAAATTAGTCAGCTTTGTAGAAGTCAGGAATGCAGTCCAATAATGACACTGTAGATATTGTTTTATTTAGCTGAGAGATACTGCATATTATAGAGCTAAATTTCATAAATATATTTAATATGTATAATATAATAAAGAATTTATGTAGAGAAATATATTTTGTAAATGATACAAAATAAAATACAGTTTATCTTCTTAAATAACACGCTTGTAAATACAAGCACATTTTCACTGTAAATGTTAGTATATTAATCTAACTTGTACGTTTACTCATTTAATAATTCTCAGTTATTTTACTTTGTTTATTAACTTTTGAACCAAGATTGAATGAAACCAGTAAAGGAGAGCCATAAACAATAGCAGAGCAAAATTTATACCAGATGTCACACAAAATTTAACAGATGAAGTCTATCCCATTTCTTCAGACACTGAAATAAAGTGAAAACCAACACACACACCATTGCAGAACTGATATCACTGTACATCCCATGCATTCTTAAAAGATACTACAAGTACAAAATCTCTGATGCTTCTGGTTGACTACATGGGTTATGACAGCAGTATAGCAGAAAATAATCAAATACACCTTGCAAAAATGACTGTTGAATAAATTATTATTTAATGTTTTAAGCATAGGCTGAGTTGGACTTACTGATAAATATAATTGTCTTGGCCAATCTTAAAAGTTTACCTTTTTTTTTTTTTTTCACGCCACAAGGGACCACAAAAAAATCTTGCCTGACACCCTACATGTCTTCACATAGAAGTATCTCACTGAGCAGGGGAACTTTATCTCACATCACCTTCATATCATCTCCTGGAAAGGATCTGGTCATGACTTTAAAACTACAAGCAATCCTAGTAATCATGATAATCAACGTTGGTTTTGCTGCCATTTGATTTCACACAGTTAATTAAGAAGCACCTAAACAATCTAGGGTTCTCCCCGCCAGTTTCCTTTCACACCTCTAGAGATGAACAAATAACCGCGACAGAGAATGCAGCAGGTCTGCCTCCACTCTCCCCACCCTGGATCGTCCTCATTGCAATTGAGGTATTTAGTCTGACCCGAGGCATCAACACAACAGCCACCATCCTCCAGAACACCACATTCTGACGTTTAAACATGAGTGTGGTATTTACATTAATGCATGTTTGACTGCATTACGCAGTCCTATAAGGGGATGACTTAACCCTCCTAATACTTCTAAAAAAGCAAATGGAATTATATTTAAGCTTTGTGTACTATGTATGTTATACATTTTCCTACAGGCAGATCTCACACACTGACATTTTAAGACCTTAATTAAAGTTGATTTATTTACAAATGGTATGTTTTCAACTCTCAGAAATGATGTATTTAATGTTTTATTTTTAAACACAATTAAAAAATAATATATAAATATATACATACTGCAAATGTAATACAGATAACAAATTCATTTAAGCCCATTTATGCACATTAGTGACACACCATGTGGCAGAAAGACTAGGACTACAAGAAGACCCCTTGGCGATTTATTTTATATTAAATCCCTAATGGCCTCTTCTCATCTTTGCAAAAATATGCACAAAAGTCCAGACTATGCAGCCATTGAAATGAATGGTTATTTATTTGCTAAACAAGAACCCTATGTTTAATGTTCCTTAGACATAAGGTAGTCTGCAAAAGTCGCATTCCTACAGCTCCATACATCATTTATTTTACATACCCTAACTTCTCACAACAGGCATCAGAAAAATATCTCTAAACAGCATTGCTATTGTAAGTTACTGAGAATTTTGTTTCCAATTCCATTATCGGAAGATTAAATGTTAACATGTTTACTTGGGGTTTTCTTCTTGTTTTGTTTTTAGCATTAAAAACAAATTCATGGACCAATCTGATACCATTTAAAATATGTTTATGTTTATACTGCATGAAAAAAGTTTCCAAATACGTAACTATGGTCCAGTCGTTACAGATAGACAACAAAGGTTCAAACCTTCAAACAAACATGTCGTAGACTCACTTAACTGCATGCAATAGCCTACCTAGTACTTGTTCAACATGCACCAGCTGAGTCAGAGATTCTTGCTTTGCTTTACAGAAGTATTAAAAGCATCACTTTTCATAATACACATATAAACTTCTCCAAATTAGTGGCATTGTTGCAAGTCATACTTGCAACTTCAGAGTACAAAACAGTCTGAAAATTAAATTGTGTCTCTGAGGTCAGACTAGGGAAGTAGAACCATTGTGCTCCCAAACATTTCTAACTTTCCAAAGTTCCAGCTGCTGGAACAGCCACTGTGAGTTTCTCACAAAACAAAGACAAAGCCACTAAGAGGAAACTTGTCGCATGAGCTTTCTTTCCTTTGGTACCATTCTCAAATCATTTGGACTACTATCTAATAGACTCCTTGCCCTGTTTTCAACTGACTGCCTCTCCCTGGAGGAATTTGATTCTTCTTTCATCCTAAGTTATTCCAAGTTCTGTGAGCAGTTAGAATAAATGTTCATGAAACAAAAGATTAAGGACTCAGTCCAACAAATGCATTACTAAGCTTCAACATCACGAGCCATTTCAACTAAACTGAACACTCATGAAGCCTGAATGTTATTCTGGTGTAGGAGACTTAAGAAAGCAGAGAATAGAGCTCAGTTTACAAAGTAAGTATTCATTTCTCAAGAAAAAAATGACTTTCACAGAAAGTCACATTGAGAAAATATTTCTCATTTCAAGAGAATTCCAGCAGAGATCAAGCAAAATATACTCTCAGGGTATAACATAATGTCATAGAAATTAACTGCAATGAATGCATTGAATTTTGCTACAATATCCTATGAGTAATCATTATTATGACTTGGGGAAACTTTCTGGCAAAGGCAACAAAAATAACTGTGATCTGGGATCTGGCACTTTTCTTTCATCAAACACTCAAAAAAGCACCACTATACACATGAAATCCAAGCAACACACGCTCTGGCAGCCAGTCACTGGAGACACAGGTCTGATTTCAACTTAAAACTTTAGTGTCACCTAAATCCTGGAAGCCCAGATCCAAAAGTAGCCATCTCAAAAAAAAAAAAAAAAAAAAAAAAAAAAAGCAAAGATGCAAAGCTTCACATAGATTCTCATAAAAAAATAAACTCACCTGCATGAAATGCTTTCCCTGCCTTTATCACGTATGCCAACACTTGCTATTCTTTCAACATCTGAAAGAGTCTCTTATCAGGACACTTAAAAATTCTCCAGTTGACACTAGTAAGCCAACAAAGAATGGATCTAACTCACATAATGTTGATTAATATCAGTATTTACATAAAAATAAAGCATTGAGATCAATTGCACTACTATTTTTTGTATTCATGTCTTTCTTCAGGAGAAACTGTTGAGAGTAGGAGTGTGCCTTCATGTGTCCTACATGTCTGAGTATTGTTATGCAATAGCATTCTAAGTAATTAATGAGTATTAACTTACAATCGATAGCTTATTAGTTACCGCCTTTTCCTTCCTTATAAAATACAGAACCTAAAAAACATTCCCACAGGTAATACAAAATGTGTATCATCACTAATAAAAATAGGGTTTATAGCAACATATCTAACACAAGTTTCAATTAATTTAACCACATGGCACGTTAATGAAATAAAAGATTAACATCTTCAGTTACAGATGGGAAACTGAGGAAATACATGATTTATCTAATATAGGAAAATCAGTGTCAAAGAAGGGAAAGAAACTTAGGTCCAGGCCAAGATTTGGCTAGAAAGAACGTCTATTCTCCCAAGAACTAAGAATTTTTTTCAGAATTTACTCTCAACAAAAATCTGTAAAACCTGTCAGAAAAGCTGATATAAGAAGAGTGTAAAATCATCTGAAGATGTGCTACTGAGGTGTGACATTTGTTAGAGTATCGGACTTACTGATCTGTCTTTACTATTGTGAAATGCTGACTTAAATCAGAGCTTGAGTGTTGAGCTACAACATTTTCATTCTTCATGATACATATCCAACACAGCAAGAGATGCTCACTTGTGAACAGTTTACCCAAGTATAGGCAAAACATACCACAGAAGTTTTCTCTAAGCAATTACAAAATGTTTGGTATTGGTCAAGAAAGCAAATCCAAGCAGCCTCTTTCAGGCAATCTCAGGGATACTTATTAAGACAGATCTATGGTTTTGATCCAAATGACCAAAATTCTAAGAACTTCTGCCCTATCAAGGTCCTTTTGTTTCTACCAACATTTTCATTTAGATTAGGTCAGTCCACACATGTGGCAATGGACACAGCTCATTACACAATTTCAAGGTAGGCATGGAAGGAATAGAAGAATACCCTCTCCTTTCAAAGAGCTGAGAAAGTGTTAGACCAGATATATAAATCGTATGCCATAACCAAAGTGAAAGGTAGTAACTACCTGTTGAAGTATGACTGAAAGCTCACACCTTCAGTTGGCCCAAAGGTTGCAATTTGCTGGTGCCATTGTTTTTATACACCACAGAACAGACTAACAGAAAGGAATAATTAGATGCATAATAATCATACTCAGAACACAAACAGCCACCGTTTCTCTCAAAAGTAATTACACTATATATGAGCAGAATTTTCACTAATCTTAAGAAAATATGAGGTTCAAAATCTTTGTTAAAGAACTCTTTCTTTATGCAATAGGGCTGTTTACCAACTACATTGTTTAAGCTTCCTCTTACCTCCAGTGTCATGTACACAGTGCTAATTGCTACTTTGATCTCTCCATCTGAAATTTCCTTGAGATCCTTCAGCATAACTTCCTCAATACTTACACCTATTTCAGAAGAGAAAAGAATTTCAATACATCCAAGTATCCACAGCTGACTAGATATAGCAACATAAACTAAAAACACAGCTTAAACCTTAATGTTGAGCCTTCTGTATTTTAGGACACCCTACAAGAAAATTAAAATCAACGTTAATAGTTCTATGCATAATATTTCCAGAGGGTTTCTTTAAGCAATGAAGAGAGTAAACAACAACAAAAGATGAAGAATTAAGTCTCCTGCAATGAAGTGAAGTTGTGTGAACACTTGCACCTTCTAGGTTAACTGAATTCCAGTTGTTCATAAATGTATACATAGACCATCCTTATGTCACTAATATAAAATACTTCTGGAATGAGTAATACACTGAAAAGCACATATGGAGTATTTTGGTATTTCTAAAACTTTCAGAGGCAAAGCATTAAGACACTGTGAACACAAAATCATTCAACCTTTCTTTTTTTCCTCACAGACTGATACCAACAATGGGTTTATGTACATCAAACAGTAAATGTACCAACTGGGTGTATATGTACCATAGAAACAGAAATGCACATTATCAGCAGAAACAACAGAGTAAAACTGGAATTGCTTAACACTATAAACAGACATGTTTATATGTTTAAGTACAACGTATTTAAAATCCACGACTAAGTTTCTTCAGTGGGAGACGTCTGACTTAACATGTTTTAAAGCTTCTCATAATAAATATATATCATGTATAAACACACAGTTGTATCATACCATCCAGTATACAGAGAAAGTAGCCACATACCTATACAAAGAAACCTGTGAGCCACTTACTTCAGCGTAGCGTGGCAAACAAAATGTCCACAGACTTATAAAGCTTAGCTGCATAACATCCAAAATGTGTTTGCATGAGTGATTTTTCAGAGGTAGCCAAATACCCACTTAAAGCCAAAGAAATGAATACTCTCATCACTGTTCCTGTATAAAGTCCAGGTACTGCATTCAATCTAATGACAAGATGAACTGGCTTATGTTCATATATTTATTTTGTTTATTTTAAACTGTCCTTTTAAACCGTCCTTTTAAAAATATTTGTATGAAGCCTGTAGACTTTCTGGTGGACTACAGACCAGTGTGCCTCAAATAACAAGTGAATTCATGAACTCAGGCCAATAAATCATTATTTCTGCATGAAGCTGAGATTTTTTTGCCAAATTTTCCTAATATGGTCTAAAATAACAGGTATATAAGGCAGAATATTCAACAGAGGTCAGTGTCTTCAAAGGACTTCAGAAACTCATTGGCACTTTACTAATAATACAAATGCCATATAAATGTATGCAGTGCTAAATATCTACCTTATACTATACAGCAAACAGCAGCTATGAAACAACAACAAAAAAATACCACTTTGTCCTGCTCATGGCAACGAACGCCATGCAGACTGAATCTGTTATGTCTACTTTTCCAAGTTTTCTGTTGGATATTAGCGTAAACTGCATAATTTATAAACCATGTAGTTTGTCATGTACAAACAAGTACATGACACTACTAAACCACCTTCCACAGTAATTGGCAGAACTAAGAACACAGTTCAGTAAAGCCACATTCACCGAGTCTCTCCAATCTAGTCCACATACTTCATTTTTGAACTGTGATTTCTTGACTAAATTTATTGACATAAGAAACATCAGAGAACTATCCAAAGACTTAAAGCCCAGAACTAACTCAGTTTGCAACCTCACAGAAAGAGAGAGCAAAGGGAACAGCACCTCAAATTCTGCCCTTAACTGCCAGCTTGGGAAGCCATGTCAGGCTGAAGGTCTGAATTCAGGTAGGAGTATTCAGCAGATGGGTGGACAGAGAACAGTGGAAAAAAAAGACTACATGTCTAAATGGACCCTGTGCATACCTGATATATCTAACAGAAACATATCTCAGTAATTCAATACTCACTCTTTGGTAACTACTTGGTAGCAGATGCCACTTAATAAGGACAGTAAAAAATGTGAGAGTTTTGCAACAATTTTTCTCAGTCTTTCAGAGCATCCTTTTACAAGCCTGTTATCAAATATCAAATTCAAACATTCTTAGTTTTGATCACTGAAAAAAACGTCAAAATGTCTTCAGGTATTTATAGCAGAAGGAAGTGAAAGAATTACAATTTTCCCACTGCTTCCTTAATCTTAGTCAGTCAAAGTCACCTCACTTGTACAGAGCCCTAGCCCTAATAGTTGAAACCTTGAAAAATTCAGGAAGGTTCAGAAGATAAAATCCACTCCCACAACACATAGGCAACTGCAACACAGTTTCTGCTTATGGCCTGAAAAATGGATTATACCTCTATCTTGGGTCCCGTTACATTAACACTAACACTTGACTAGCACACACTTGTGAAAGCAAATATGTGAAATAAATTAACGTTTACTTTATCTGTAAATCAAAAAAAAAAAAAATCAAAAAACAGAATGGCTGAAGTGGGAAGGGACCTCTGGAGGTCATCTGGTCCAAGCCCCCTGCTCAAGCAGGGCCACCTAGAGCAGGATGCCCAGGACCATGTCCAGGCAGCTTTTGAAGATCGCCAGGCAGGGAGATTCCACCGCCTCTATGGGCAATCTATTGCAGTGCTTTGTCACATGTAAAAGCAGCATAAGATGATTTAGAAGTTTAGTAGTTCCTCAATAGAAATTGCAATTCCATGATTAGAAATTTAAACCAGTTAATTTAAAATTAAATATAAGTACATGTAACTGTCAATAAAGATAGTATGCTGTAGGTACTCTCACCACACACAATGAGCCAAGCTATTCAGATATGGTTAGATAACTAAATTTGTAAAATGTCTGAAAAATGGAAGTTGGATTACCTTGAGGGTTAAACTGAGTCTCCTGAAGAACAGAGATAATTTCCTCTCGTGGGGGAAGACCTGGAAACTTTTCCTCTAGAATTGACAGCACTTTCTCCTGCTGCTCTGTAATTCTGTCAGGCTCTGAAGACATGCACTTGAAGAGAATGCTTCCTGAAATGTTGAAAGGCAAAAATCAATACCTCCTGTAAACAGTGAAGAGGTACAATAGAAACAAGGATGTTTACCACATCACCATCCCTTTCCTCTTTGGAGCTTGTTCCCACTGATGAGTTCACCAAAGTGGATATTGAATGCTTTCCACACAGAAAAATCTTCCTAACCTGACGACAGCTTCTAAAACCTGAAGTGGGCAGCTTGTCAGGACCTATGCTACAGCTTTGTGGCTACTGTCATGGTAGTGCAGCAGGCTCATGTAGGTCTGACACAGTACTGCAGCCCGGCTGCCAGCTAGCAGTGCGTCATGACGGCTTGTCCCTCTCAGCATTAGATCGAGTGTTGGTATGCTTGGAAACAGTAAATCCACATGACCAGCCTTCTTTTATGGACACATCAATGAACTGATATAATGCACGAGCAATATGACAAAATAATTAGATATACTATCACCTGAACACACAGAAATAAAACTGTTTATATTTAAACTATACTTTTTAGAAAACTATGGGTTCTGCTACATTGCTTGCACCAAATGGTGGCTTCTAAAGGCAACTATACCCGGTATTTTTAAAAATATTCTTGAGTATAGCAAAAAAAACTTACAAAGCACATTAGGGATAAGCTAAGAGATATGACATGACACAAGATTTTGGTCATTTCAGCGTAACTGACACTAGCTGTATCCTTGTCAATGAACATACAAAAAAAGCACACCCTATTCAGCCAAACAAAATGATGCACTCAATTTTAAAGGTTAAGAGAGACATAGTTCAATGAATAACTTCATCATAATTGGTATGCTCTTACAATACAAAGGTGAGCTTGACATCTTTTCAGACCACTATGTGCTGCATCCTGAATGCGAAACATTCCTGACATGGTTGAAGGTCTAAAGTCACCCTTACGTTCCCTGGAGACTGGGATCCCATTTATTAATATCTCCAAGGACAGCCTTCGCTCCCAATTACTCACACTAAACTAAGGGTAATAAAATCTTACAATTCAGCATTGAAATTATTTATTACTGTGCTGTGCACAGGGATTTCAAACAAGAGTATGATCATATTGCATCATGCCAGGTCAATGAGCAAATCAGCACAATAATGTAAGGTAGTTCTTATAAGCCAAAATGTTTAGGCTTTACCAAAGAGCCAAGAGAGCGAAAGAAAAACTTGGACATAGCCATCCTCAGTCTCACTAGGCTGACTAGGAAAGGTCGGTTTATATAGATAGGTTCACATGCTATAACGCACCAGTGGTCAGGGTTCTTGAATACAAGATGAATACGTCCTGTTCCCTCCCCAAACATCTAGTACGTGTCCATTTTTCTCCTACACTGTCATCACAGAAAATAATGAAAAGCACTTCTTCAAAATTTCTAGAAGCACATGCAAAACAAAATGATTTTGCCATGCTAAGTACACACCTCTTTATTAGACAAATCCTGTGTGGATTAAATAATCTCACCTAGGAAACATATAATTCAAATATGCTACATATATTTGGCATATTAATCCAAGGAATAAATTTGGCATGATGTGTATGTTACAGGACATATGGCAGTAAAATATACGTATCACAGATATGATTCTAACATCAGACATTACTGAAATCACAGTTTTCCTGGTAAATACGCAAGAACTCGCACATCAAAAAAACAAACTTGAAATGCATTAACATCTATTAAATTAAAAAATCCTTCTTTGAGTTAGTTTTTAGTTACAGACAAGTCAAAAAATATATATACAAAAGCATTTCCTTTTAGTTAATCTTATTAAAAGTAATGTTTAACAAGCTCTTCCCCAACAGATATTAAATTCTGGAAATTCAGATATATGAAATTTCATTCTGTTTTTCTGTTATAGCTATGATAACTTCTAATATTCTTTTAACTCTCAGCTTCCCCATCTTTATGTCAGTGTTATCACTTTAAGACAACGTTCCTGCCCTATTTTATAGTATTAAAAATACTAAATAAATACAGACCAAATGAAAATCATATATACTGACCCAGATTTTCAGATTTTTTTATTTTAATATGTAAATTTGGGTACTTAAAACAGAGCAAACAGATTTCAGATGTCTCCAGGCAATTAACTGTTATCTAGCTCCCAAGATACATAGATATACACAATATATATAACTGACATAAAGCTCCCAAGGTATCTAAACATATTTGCAAGGCTTAATTTTCTGTCCCTTTTATACGAAACAAATTTCTCAAGCAGCAGCCTCCAGAATAATTCATCTAACAGTATGCCTTCATTGTTCCCACTTCTAACCAGAAAACAGTGCATGTGCTACATATTCTTGTCCATACCTTCAGAAGGGCAGGAACCAAAATGAGTTCTATGGACCACAGTACACTCCCAGTCAGCACATAGATGTACATGGATAAATGGCAGCTTAGGGACCAGGTTGCATGAATTATTTTAGTAACAACAATCTTCTAATTTTTGAGCACCCTTTTTTCCTCCTCTGGGAGCACACAGTGGGGTGCCCATGCACATACAAAGGAAACTAAGCCTCCAACATAAAGTACTGGACCAACAGCGCATGCTCAAATTCATCGTGTAATGACTTGCCAGGGGGAGGCTGTAGCACATCATGTATAGCTTCCCAGCAGCAGAAGCATGAGCTGGGCAGTCTTGTCCACCTGCATGCATCTTCAGCCACATAGTGTGTCAAACCTTTACCTGAACTGTGTCCTTCTGGAGGGAATAGTTTTTGGGGAAGACCAGGCAGAGAAAATCTTAACACAAACATACTGTGAAATGCAGTAAAATAAGAGGTGCAAGTTGTACATCCGATCAAGATCACCACTTTTGAAGTCAACGTGATACCAGTTTTGTGTGTGCCTAATTATACAGAAATAGCTATTATGTAGTGGGTTCAGTGCCAGTCCAGCAACTTCTGATTAATTTTAGCTCCATATACCACAAATCATTCCAGTCTAATTACAGGATTGATTGCAAACTGAACAATAACTACACTACAGTTTTTATCCAGTCAGTCCATGATTCCAGATAAGCTGTGAGACAAATGCAGAACTCTGTCCTCCCTGAAATATGATAAAACCTCAACCATACAGAAACAGTTAAACGAAGACAGTTTCTGCATCTCAGAATTTAAGCAAAAATATTTTTCCATTGTATCTCACATAAACAATTCCTAAACTACTATAATAAAATGAAATAGACCATTCAATTAGCCTTTTATTCTATTTCAGTATTTCAAGCAGGTAAGGTTCACAACCTCAACAGGCACAGTTTCTACTGTAAAGTTCAGGGCTGGGCCATCAAATTAAATCGATCTACCCCAACATAGCCCAGCCAGTCCTTCAAGAGACAAAGAAAAGGGTTTGGGGAGGCAAGATAGGAAAGCAGGGTAAGGAGGAAGAGGACCAGTCTCATATTTCTCCAAATGCAGGAAAAAGAAGAACTGTGGTTACACAGAAAGCTGTGGTTACCTTAAGGCAGCTAGCAGCCAGGTCAGTATCAGGCTGTGATTTTAACAAGTGCCTTAGCTGCAACAGCTACCCAGCACCAAAAATCGTCACGTATTTTTGCTAAAACAGTACACAGCTTTCTTTCATACGACAAAAGTTCTACTACAGTATTATAGAATCATAGAATGGTTTGGGTAGGAAAGGATTTTGAAGATCATCTAGTTCCAACCTCCCTGCCACAGGCAGGGACATCTTCCACTAGACCAGGTTGCCCAAAGCCCCATCCAGCCTGGCCTTGAACATTTCCAGGGATGGGGCATCCACAGCTTCTCTGGGCAGCCTGTTCCAGTGCCTCGCCACCCTCTGAGTGAAAAATTTCTTCCTTATATCTAATCTAAATCTCCCCTCTTTTAGTTTAAAGCCATTACCCCTCATCCTATCACTACACTCCCTGACAAAGAGTCCTTCCCCAGCTTTCTTGTAGGCCCCCTTCAGGTACTGGAAGGCTGCTGTAAGGTCTCCACAGAGCCTTCTCTTCTCTAGGCTGCATAACCTCAACTCTCTCAGCCTGTCTTCATAGAAGAAGTATTCCAGCCCTCTGATCATCCTTGTTGCCCTCCTCTGGTCTCATTCTAACAGGTCTATGCCCTTCTTGTGCTGGGGGCCCCAGAGCGGTACTCCAAGTGGGGTCTCATGAGAGCAGAGTAGAGCAGAACAATCACCTCCCTCAACCTGCTGGTCAGGCTTCTTTTGATGGAGCCCAGGATACGGTTGGCTTTCTGGGCTGCAAGCACACATTGCTGGCTCATGTTGAGCTTCTCATCAACCAACACCCCCAGGTCCTTCTCCTTGGAACTGCTCTCAATCCATTCTTCACCCAGCCTGTCTTCATGCTTGGGATTGTCCCAACCCAGATGCAGGACCTTGCACTTGGCCTTGTTGAACTTCATGAGGTTTGCATGGGCCTACCTCTCAAGCCTGTCAAGGTCCCTCTGGATGGCATCCCTTCCCTCCAGCATGTCAACACATGCCACACAGCTTGGTGTCATCGGCAAACTTGCTGAGGGTGCACTCAATCCCACTGTCCATGTCGCTGACAAAGATGTTAAATAGCTCCAGTTCCAATATCGACCCCTGAGGAACACCTTTTGTCACTGGTCTCCACCTGGACATCAAGCCATTGGCCGCAACTCTTTGGATGCAACCATCCAGCCAATTCCTTATTCACTGAGTGGTCCATCTGTCAAATCCATGTCTCTCCAATTTAGAGACAAGGATGTCATATGGGACAGTGTCAAATGCTTTGCACAAGTCCAGGTAGATGACATCAGTTGCTCTTCCCCTATCCACCAGGGCTGTACCCCAGCATCGAGGACCACCAAATTTGTCAGGCACGATTTGCCCTTAGTGAAGCCATGTTGGCTGTCAGCAATCACCTCCTTATTTCCCACGTGCCTTAGCATAGCTTTGAGGAGGATCTGCTCCAGAATCTTGCCAGGTACAGAGGTGAGACTGAGTGGTCTGTAGTTCCCCAGGTATTCCTTTTTTCCCTTTTTAAAAATGGGGGTTCTTTTCCCCCTTTTCCAGTCAGTGGGAACTTCACCAGACTGCCACAACTTCTCAAATATGACGGACAGTGGCTTAGCAACTTCAACTGCCAGTTCCCTCAGGACCAACAGATGCATCTCATCAGGTCCCATGGACTTGTATACCGTCAGGTTCTTGATATGGTCTCAAACCTGATCTTCTCCTGCAGTGGGCAGTTCTTCATTCTCCAAGTCCCTGCCTTTGCCTTCTGGGACTTGGGCTATGTGGCTAGAGCACTTGCCAGTGAAGACTGAGGCAAAGAAGTCATTGAGTATCTCAGCCTTCTCCATATCCCAGGTAACTAGGTCAATCATTTCCTTCCAGAAAGGACCCATAATTTCCCTACGCTTCCTTTTATCACTGACATACCTGTAGAAGCCTTTCTTGTTGCCTTTGATATCCCTGCCATATTTAATTCTAACAGGGCTTTAGCTTTCCTAACCTGATCCCTGGCCGCTTGGATGATTTCTCTGTATTCCTATCAGACTACTTGTCCTTGCTTCCACTCTCTGTAGGCCTCCTTTTTCTGCTTGATTTTGGCCAGAAGCTCCTTGTTCATCCATACATGCCTCCTGACATTTTTGCCTGACTTCCTCTTCATTGGGATTCATCACTCCTGAGCTTGGAGGAGGTGATCCTTGAATATTAACCAGCTTTATTGGGCCCCTCTTCCCTCCAGGGCTTTGTCCCATTGGACTCTACCAAGCACATCCCTGAAGAGGCCAAAGTCTGCTCTCCCAAAGGCCAGGGTAGTGACCTTGCTGTGTGCCCTCCTTGCTGCCATCAGGATCCTAACCTGCCCCATTTCATGATCGCTGCAACCAAGGCTGCCCTTGAGCTTCACATTCCCTACCAGCCCCTCGTTGTTTGTCAGAACAAGGTCCAGCACAGCACCTCTCCTTGTTGGCTACTCTATCACTTGGAGAAGGAAGTTATCATCAATGCACTCCAGAAACCTCCTGGATTGCCTATGCACTGCTGTGCTGTCTCTCCAACAGATATCAAGGTGGTTGAAGTCCCCCTTGAGGACCAGGACCTGTGAACATGAGGCTGCTCCTATCTGTCTATAGAGGGCCTCATCTGCTCAGTCTTCCTAGTCAGGTGGGCAGACTCCCACTATAATGTCACCTGTCCCTGCCCTCCCTTTAATCCTGACCCATAAGCTCTCTGTCAGCTCCTCATCTATACCCAGGTGGAGCTCCCTGCACTCCAGTGGATCACTGACAGAGAGGGTGACACCTCCTCCTCATCTCCCCTGACTGTCCTTCCTGAAGAGCCTGTATCTTTCCATTCCAGCACTCCAGTCATAGGAACCATCCCACCATGTCTCCACAATGCCAATGAGAACATAGCCCTGCAGGCATGCATACATCTCTAACTCCTCTTGTTTATTCCCCATGTTACATACATTAGCATAGAGACATTTAAATTGGGCCTCCAATGAAGCTGACTTACTGGCTGGAATGGCTGGAATTTCTTTGTGCTGCTCTTCAGGTGCTCTCCTGCTGACCCATGACCCTTCTCCAGGGTCTGGGCATCTATCACTGACATTGGCAGCAAACTGGGAAGAGTGGGATGGATTGAGGTTCACCTCCCACAGCAACTTTAGTTTAAAGCCCTCTTCACCAGCTTGGCAAGCCTATGACTGAAGATGCTCTTCCCCTTCTCTGACACACGGACTCCCATCAGCCCCCAGCAGACCAGGTTTCTCAAAGCAAGTCCCACAGTCTAAGTAGCCAAATGTCTGGCTGTGGCACCAGTCCTGTAACCATCTGTTGATTTGCCAGATTCAACTGGCCCTTTCAGACCCCTTCATTTTGAGTGAGAGGACTGATAAAAAACTACCCCTGCGCTCCCATTGCAGCAGCAGTGTTGCAGCAGCATTGCTCATGATGGTAAAACTAGCTTCATTTTTCTACACACATAAATTGGGGGAAGGACATTTTTACATTATTTATCTATTTCCCCAATCAAAAGGGATGGAAAGACTCCCTAAGACATAATAGGGCAGCTGATCATGCATTTCTATAGGTAACACTGTTTATTTGTCTCTTGTTTTCATGTGTGACAAAATCTGCATTTCTTCAACAGTAAGTTGAAGTCTTGGATTGGTCTCAGCTTTGGCAGGACACAAACATTACTGTACAAAATGTAAAAGCAGAATGTGTTTAGAAATGCACTGTACTGCAGCATCTATCTGGAAGCTTTGGCTTATTGACTATTGACCTATTTAGGTATTTTGATCAGGGACAACATCTTCAAATAGCAAAGCAAATCTAGGAATTTGGGGATTTATCACTTAATACAAGAATTAAATGTAGTCAGACTGAAATAATGCCTCAAAACAGACAGATATCTTGGAAAGGTTTTTAATAGGCTTTTTTTTTTTTTTCCATTTATCCCAGCAATACTGTAGTCCTTGCAATTGCTAACTTTTCTAACAGGGTAAAAGGAAGAAAAGGAGACTTCTCAAATTAATAGGATGTCAGCAAGTCCTAAGATCAACATTTATTTTTCCTTCATTCTTTAATGCTATGTTCATCAGCAGGAAAGAAAGGCACACATCTCTTCTCCCAGATATCCTCAGCATCCCTGGGAGTATTAAGATTCCAGCTAGTTTAAAAAAAAAAACAGTTAAGGTACTTTTGCTTGGTGAAAGGTCAGTCCATTTAGTCATGTGGTCCCCTGTAAGTACCTGCTGTAAAAGAGATACATGGGCTCAGAAATCTCCTGCAGACTTTACTGAGTGCTGGTGCAACTCCCTCAGGGTTTCTGAAAGCATAATGGAGGCTGCTCTGTCTGCTGACAAGCACAGAAAAAAGAAATATATAATAGGTAATACAAGATTCAATATTATTTCTTGCATATATCATACTACATTACAGATATTTTTTTTCCTAGGGAGAGGTCACTAGCAAATAGACTAGCCCTCTTAAAAAACAATGTGCATTTTATTCTTTTTGCAAAGCAGTTTGGAAGCACTAGTTTTGCCAAAAGCAATTGCTATGCATTAATATTAAACATGATCTAATGAAGGCAGAAGTCGTTTTGGGAAAACATTAAGAACAGCACAGGCATCTCCTGAATTATAAGTTTGTGGCTGAGAGAAACAGTACAATAAAAATATAGGCATTTCTCCTGTCGAGGTTTTGTTTCATGACCTGGAAAAATTAAGGACAGGGAAAAGGGGAAAAGCAACAGTCTCTCATGGAAAGTATACTTTGACACCCCCTGCCCCCTCAAAAAACACTACAAATCAAACCAAAGCTATAAAACATACCCAAGCAAGCACTCTTCATTGTAATTAACAGCAAAGCTACAAAGCTGGAATAAAACGTAATTTGGGCGAAGGGTGGGGTAGCAGTGTCTTCAAGAAAACTGTTTCCATATATAACAACAAAAATATCTATCCAAACAACTGCAGTGTTTGTTGCAGTTTAAAATGTCCCCTTCTTTCTCACATGTATATTACAGATGAACCAATTAGGGAACATGTGAATCATCTGACTGACGTACAAGAAAGAACAAAAAAAACAAATTGGCACCACTTCCAAAGTCCTTAAAAGGGCATTTCTTAACATTAGTCTGGGTGGCTAGAATAACAAACTAATCTTCTCTGTTGAAAGTCAGACTGCCCCAACAGAGCACAAAAATACCTCAGCTATGCAGCTCATAACTAGCAAAAGGAGATTCACATTAAAAAAACTGCTGATGCTCTTTCCGTAAATGTCTCTGTTTACATGTTGCAGTCTGTACCTTGTGGCATCCTTCAAGCCCTTATACAAATAAACATAAGGAGGCATTTTTGAGAGTGCACTGACCCAAGGTACCTGACAGTGAGTGCGTGGAATCGCATCCTTGCCAGCTGGCTGCAACAAAAAATGTAATGATTCAGCAGTTTAATGGATCTGGAGTTTGGCAACAGTCCCCTTGTAAACATCTCTGGGGAAATAAAATAATACAGGCCCAAGACTCTGGCAGGTTCCATGATTGTTTGCTTCTGGCACAAATCCAGGGATAGAACAAGCTCTAACTTAAGGCAAATATGGCTGTACAACACTCTGACTCTCAAAGCAGGTTCTGTTTAAAGCCCCAGGGTAGAATTAACTTATAGCATGTCTGACGAGGAGAAAAAGATACCAGGAAAGCACTCAGCTTAAAAAAAAAAAAAAGTCCTTAAATATTAAACTGCCTAAATCAATAATTCTCAGTTTCATATGGATACATCTTTTCTCGATTCTTCTTCTTTTTTTTTTTAAACAGAAGAGTAGGTGAAGTTTGTTCAAAGTCGAAATATGCAGGTTATTATCTGCTATAATGGCTACTGTATCTCTTAAACTGGAAGTGTTACCTCTAATACAAATACTTTCAGTATTTCTCTAATAAAAACACTTTATTTTAATTTGGATACAAACTAGAGAGCCAAAACACGTGGACACTTACAACCATGTATAGTACTTACATATGTTCTTGTTGATTATTCAGAGCACTGCCTCCTGACTCTTTCCGCCACCAAAGAGGTAGCCTGAGAGATTCCCAAAAGCCTTTTTTGTTTCTGCCTCCAGAATCAATTATTATGCTTGGTCATTTGCCTAGATTTCCTGGACAGCTACTCAACAGAAATTTGGAGCTTAAGTAAATATTTCACGGCAGGTTTACTAGAGCTTATTAACATGGAAAGATTCTAAATGAGCAGGCTAAATCCTGAGTTACTGTTAACACTTCTTCCACAGAAACCTGAAAAAAGATTACCTTTTCTAATTTTTCAGAACATACTCATTACATTTGCTGTCGTAGTGATCAATACAATGACAAGTCAAGACTTCACTATCTTCTGAAAGTACAGGCAAGATTTCATAATCCTCATTAAACAAGCCCACATCAATTTCTTGAAGGGCATTTAACAGTTGAATGTCAATTAAAACCTAAAATCTTTAACATTTATTAAACAGTACTAGAATTGTTTAAGTTAACAACAGCATTCAGTTCTTTCCAACTCCAGCTTTATTTTCTATGAAAGAGTTCTGCTGCAGCAAATATACTGAGGAAACTAATGCAAATGATAACTATGAAGACAGAAATGAAAATATTTCTGATTATTCAATTCCCATCCTTTGTACTCTACTGGGCATATGATACTAAAGAAGAGAAGAGTGTAATGAAGATTTGGTTACGGCATCTTTAAATGGTACAAGTTTCGCATCATGCCATTAAAACATCATTCTACAAAAAGGTACCGCCATCGGGAGAAGCTTTAACATGTAAATATTAGATTCCAACCCATATTGCTGTCCACAGGCAGGCAACACTGAGCTGCCAGCACTGCACAGCCCCTGGAATCAAAGAACTGCACAGCTTTTCCAGCTACCCAGCTGGTGTGTCGACAGCTCCATTTAATATTCTTGTCTAGTGATACAGCAAAGACCTCTCATGCCTATTTTTAAATGCACATTTTTAATATTCAATATAATGTTACTCTTTAACAAACTCTTTACTCCCTGCTTCTTTTATGAAGCTTCCTGTGGTCTTTAAAGGGATTGTTAACCAAAGAATGGATCACACTCTTTCTGCATGAGCAGATTCAGAAACACTCCATTAAACCTTTCAGTATTTAATATAAGGAGTAATCTCTCACCTCTGAGGAGATAAGCCAGTTGCTGAGTGATTAACTCTGGTGCCTCTTGAAGAATCTCTTTTGCTACTAAAGAGGAAGAAGACGTTTGTAACTCCAGGCTGCCATCACATTGCTCATCTGGATTGATGACTTTGACAACAGCTGATTCCAAACTTTTGTCCTCACTATCAAGCAAATTAAAAATTATATGTATTTTTCTTTCTAGCTGCTGAGACAATCCAATAAAACAGTGCAAAAACTTTTTAAAAATTCCAGACTGCAACACCACTGTCATTCCTATTCAAAGTCTGCTATGAAGCCAAAAAATGTCACAATCAAGTCCTAAAACTGTAATTTCAGGATGAAGAATTCACAGTGGTTTTATTACTTGATACATCACTAAGTACTAAGACTTCATTGTCTACATTTCCATTATCAAAATCTTTAAATCTAGTAATTTGAAAAAAATACTTTTACATGTACTGAAAATATCACTTTTTATAAAGCAGAGATTTGAAATTTTCCCTGTTGAATATTTTGTGAACTTGCAAAAGATCTTTATTTTGAATTTAAACACTTTGTGTTCCTGCTTTTAATAGTAATAACAAAACTAATTTAATAACATAAAATGCTAGTCATAATTCTTTAGAAGGAAGAAACACAGGAGGGGACAGTAACAAAAAGCAAATCTTATGGATAATTTTTCTTTGAGAAAGTGAGCAATGTACCAAGTTGCCTGCAGTTGTTAGAGAATCAATAGCTATGAGATTTACACATATTTCTCATTTCAGATTTTCCCTACTTTTATTCTAGTCTACAAACACCTCAGAGTAAGATGGGTCTGTTTTATTTTTTCTTCCCAAAGCTGCATTGTTATAGCACAGGCAGCATGTTATTTATCTTAAATGAGGTGCTAAAGAGAGTTAGAAGCAAACCGCATTCTTCACTCTGAGCAACACAGGCAGACCACTATAAAGAAGCTCCCTATGCTCACTATGGGCTTATAAAGTTCCCCTCTTAAGGATGAGTATATGGAATATGGTCTCCCACAGAGCAACTCTGAGCCTCTGGCACCGAGGACATTTTGAGAAAAATGCTATAGTTTGTAAGGAATTCCATGATTTCTGAATGGCTGCTAGATTACAGATGATGTAAAAGCACAATCTGATCTGTTGCTAGCTGTATTTATAACAATTTCTATTCCACACAGTTTTATTTAAAGCCAATGCTGCTTATAAAGTGAATGTCTCAAACTTCTGTCTGTCTCTGGAAGGATCTTAGCAGCACCATAGACAATTGTTGTGGCCATCTCCAAATCAATGTGAGGGCTTTAATTCCTTCAGTGAAAGTTAACTAAGAAGCAGAAAAAAATCTGATCTCTTATTTACCAGTCACAGGAAGCCTCAGGACTATTTAAACTAAATTAAAGTATCTAGTCTAAGCTGTGTAAAAATGCAAGGTATTTTAAAAAGGGAATATCAAAACTGATGGAAAAACGACTAGATTGTTGCATGTATTGGGCATAATGGGAGAGAAAATGTATTTTAAACTCCTTTTTTTTTCTGTGCTAACATAGCAACATCAATACGAACTCAGAAAAAATGTAAAATACAATTTTCAAAACAGCTCAAACCCAGGTAAGCCATCGTGTTGTATCTAAAATGGAATACCTTGTCAGCATGTTGCTGTTTATAAGTGTTAAAGACAATTTCCCTTCAGCATTCAGCTGGTGCAAATTGATTTCATCTCGGAAGATATGGAATGATTCCGGGATATTCAGCTCCTCCAATATAAAGTTCGTCTCTGTGAAGTAGCTGAAGTCTCTTCTTGGTATGTTCAGCACGGGTAAGCAAAGAACATCAGGAGGACTGACCTGTAATGTAGATGTGTAGTTGTCAGAGTTGCATAAAATGAGACTTGTCTTTTATTAGGGTGTGGTGGTTTTACCCTGCTGGGCAGCTGAACTCCATCACAGCCGCTCTCTCACTCCCCCTCCTCAAAGGAAGAGGGGGAGAAAAAAAAACTCACAGGTTGAGATAA
>VXAA01000909.1:131329-156048 GCA_013399115.1 Anseranas semipalmata
CCCACTTCTTGCCCACCCCCACCTACTGGCTTTGGGGGTCTGGAGAGAGTCCTGGTGCTGTGCCAGCACTGCTCGGCAGTAGCCAAAACACTGGTGTGATACCAGCGCTGTTCTAGCTACAAGTGCAGAGTACAATGCTATATGGGCTGCTGCAGGGAAGGTTAACTCTATCCCTGCCAGACCCAGTACATAGGGACATGTTTTAACAAACAGAGCAATTCGAAACAATTTGAATTTTCTGTTTAACTTTTGCTCTTTTAAATCATTCTTTATAAACCATTTTTTGTTCTTTTTATTAGTTCTTCTGTGTCTGTGTGCCTCCTACAGAATTGGTGGAAACTAGAAGGTGGGAAAAAAAAAGTATACTTTTGAAAATCTCACTTAAGTTTTTCAGAAAAAGATTAAGCATTCTTTGCAATTCTGTAAATGCAAATTGACAATGTTTTAATTCATGGGAGCCCTGTTTTAAGCCCTCAAACTCAGCCTTTCAAACTTGACTGACTTTGCATTTGTGACACTGGATGGGGATGAAGAGCTATCATCTACATTTAGACAAGTTGCTTTACTTCTCTAAATAAACTCCTGATTGGATGGAAGTCAGCAGAATATCACCTGCTCAATCAGGGCCTGGAAGTCATCCCCTTCGTTTAATGAAGCTTTTCACAAAATGGGGAGAAGATCTTAAATATAATATCATTTGAATGTGATTGTTAAGACACCAAACTCTTCAGGTCATTTTCTAAAAGTGTCTTTTACAATGTGTGCATGCAATGTTAAGCACAACAGGACCACAATCAGTAAGGACTTACAAGTGTAACTTCCAAAACAAATACTAAAAAAAATTAATGATCCTTCCCAACTCCTATGAATCAACAACCTAATAAAAGCAGTCACCTAAAGCTCTGTAATTTATATTGCAGATTTGTGGATGTAATCCATTCCGGCACAAAGAATACTTGCAGAAAATCTGTGCACTGCTTAGATCAAACGTAACTGATACCTAGACCAAGTGCTGGCAATTGCACAGGTGTGATTTTTTGCTATTATTGAATAAACCACCTAATACCCACTCGTTAATTTTTGTGTGGAAAGAAATTTAGATCGTTTCTATTTAAAAATCTTACCTCTGATTATAACAAAGTCATTGTCCAGAATATTTTTTTTTATATGTTTTAATTGACTTAACAGTAAGATGTCTGTAACCTGTAACAAATGAGCTAAGATCCCTCTGTATTTTTCATTACCTTGTCTAGAAAGTAGGCATAGGCCAGAGCAGAAATAAGAGAGTCCAAATCGCAGGATTTATTTCCAAGAACAACATGGACTTTATCCAGGTGCTTGCTCCTGTTCTGTAACACATTAGAAGACAATTGTAATGAGTGACAATGAAAAGAAAAAGCAAAGCCCTGTCACCAACACACTTAAAAAGACACATTAAAAATGCGGGTGTTGTCTTTAGTTTCTACGGTTCTCAAAGTTTGCTCAAGGAATGAACTTACTGTGTGATCAGACATGTTTCCTTGGCTTCATTGCTCCCAAGAAAGCCAAAGAAATTTGGTTTTCATAAGAGACCTAGGTCAGAACCCAAGGAGTAACCTGACAGAGCTCCCTTTTGCAGCAAAGTAACAGAAAACAACCGACAAATCTCATAAGAAAAGCAGTCACGGAGAGTGTGGAAATACACACAGAGAGCTATACACACCAAGCTCTAATTTTATTTTTCCCTATTTTCTTTGCTTGGCTGAAATCAGTAACTAGACAAAGTAATAAGCTTCCATCCTGACTCTTCAGAAGCTGGACACAGCATATGAATCACTGAGGGCTTCGAGTTCTCACTGTCAACAGGAACTGAGTCTGTTCTACTTTTAATAAAATTAGTATCCTTCCAAACACAAGGAAAAGAAAGGACACACCAACTGTGTGAAAGCAAAATATTGCAGGGAAGTGCCTATCTTCTTCGTAAACACACACACAAAAGGTGAGATGATGTTTTTCTCTTGAGCACATCATTAATGTCAACCTAGCTGCATAGAACATTCCTTTTTTTTTTTTTTTTAAATGAGCTATGCTTCTTAATTTGAGAAAGCTATCTGACTGACACTAAGGTAGATATCTCAGAACCAAATAGCAACATTGTTGTTGCTATTATTGTCTAAAGGCTGATGCACTTTTGTTATTTTGAATTAAGATAAAGCACTTTATCAAGTTACATCTTAATCTTTCAATGGAAAGATATGATTAGTATATTATCCTCAATAATTATAACCATGCAATTTTTTTAAACTAACTTCTTTTCTGTGTCTGATCTTACCTCTAGTGAATCTAAGGAAGAGACTCTGTTCTCTTTCCATTATATGGAACACAGCCATCAAAATACCTGTGGGTAATAAAATAAGGACAACTGTTCTCTGTTCGCTATGTATTGGGAAATGAACTACCTAAGACAGACAGTTCTCTGAAGAGTACAGTGTCTGGAACAGATATGTTCATTTAAGCTGTATGTCTTCACCAGCATTACACTCCCTCTGTTTCCCTCTTTTTAGTATGTTCTTATTGTCATACTGTTTCATACTGTTTTTGTCAGCATACATTTCTGACTAATCTACCACCCTAAAGAATGACAATAAAGTTCATGAGTTTTTTTGTTTTTTTTTTTGTTGTTGTTGTTGTTTGTTTGTTTGTTTAAAGGAAAGTTCAGTGTATAGAAGTCTTTTTCTTCAGGTTCTTCAGAACTGCATAACAAATGACATAACCTAGACAGAAGAAGAAACTGAGTGAACTGACAAATTGTTATTAAATCAACAAAGTCAATCACCTCTAGGACTTAGTGCAAACTATAGAGAACAGCATCAGATATGTTGAAATTTTTTATATCTACATATTCTCTACCTATAAAATGATTAGCTTTCTGTTGCTCATATTCCACCAAACACTATCTCATATAGAACTAGCAAGGATACTCAACAGTAATCTGGGTTTCAGTGAGGAATGTCAGCCTTATTCATCAGACATGTTACTGTTTTCTTTTGAAAAATTAAGAAATTTTTAGTGCTGTCTTAAGAATTCATTACGTGGCACTCACAAGCACTGAAATCTGCACATGTTTTTACAACTCACGTGTTAGCAGTAGCTTTGTTATAGAGGTACACTGCAGTTCTGCAAAACAGTAGAAAATTGTGTGAGAACTGCCAAAGATAGAAAAATCTCTGTCTTCGCAGCTGTTTAAAGAAGCTCTCATACTAAAAAAAAAAAAAAAAAAGGAAAAAAAAAGCATCTTTCACTCATTTGTGTGTGCCATCATGTCCCTCTTAGAGGTAAGAATGGAGACAGAATTATTACGAAAAAAATTAAGGAATTCCAAGGCTGAAAGTTTATGAATCCTACACTTCTGAAGAAATGAGAAAAGCACTGCTCTAAAGAGCAGATTACAAAGAAAACACAGTGGAGCAAGAAAGCTCTGGAGACCATCTCTCCTCTATGATCCAAACAGGTCAACTAGTCCTCTGATGACTAGTTTTTATGTTTTAACTCCAGCACACCAATATTTCATCAACACAAATGAACCAGAATGGACTATGGCAGGACAGGCCATTTCCTCAACCTGTTCTCAAGAGCTTAACAAGAACTCTGAGATACAGCTTATTAGCTGGGATTTTAATACAACAGTAGGAAGACTAGCAGCAAGAGGGTGTATTTCTTGGTCAGGCTGTTAACACACTATGTGTCTGATAAACTGCTGGCTTCTTCCAGGATATTTCTGCCTGAGATGCTCAGATATGCAATACAGGTAACCTACAAGCTGCTGCCAACTCCTACCCAAAGGAAAGTGAAGGAAAATGAAATTTCTGAAGGTGTTCAGGGGTTTCTGTTGCACACTGCCTTTCTCAGGTCACTCCAGGGAGGACATATTTTTGTTTCATCCATTACAATCAGTTCTTTTAATGACACTACCTCTCCCTGAGTAAGGATCTGTTCACTTGCACAAAACTACCATACTTCACTCCCTAATCTCTCGTTTGTGGCTTTTAGCAAAGTGTTTTTGCGGTGGGATTTTTCTCATAAAGTAGGACACCTATTCCACCAATGTTAAAATACAAAGTCAACCTGTATGCTGTTTTATATTAAATAAGTATAGAGAATAAAAATCCTTTCTCTATTTCTTAAATTATCCCAAATTACTGAATATCTCTATATATACACATTTGTATATACATATTTACTTATCCTCCTCCTGTCCACAAAACAGAATTTAATTTCTAGATACTAACTTTTTCTGTTTTTTTCATGCTTTAAAATACTGCTGCAAATGCAATTATGATGGGTGAACGGTTTTATTTGGATTTGATTTGTGTTTTTTTTTTCTGCTGAATGGTAGGCAAGAGAAGTCTCAGCAATTCCTTAGCTTTGTGTTCAGCAAAGAGCTGTTCTCGGGAAACTTTTAAAACTTTTATTCTTATCATATTTGATGAAAATGTGTCCTTATTAAAGGAAACTCATTCAAGGTTGTATTTCACAGATTTTAAGGTTAAACTGGCCAGAGCAAAACATGAAAGAAAGTCTATCCTTCTTATTCTAATGATATAAGATGCATTGACAAAAGAGAAAATGATGGTCTACATCTTGTTTCTCCAGCCTGAAGAATTTTCTTCATTAAAAAAATGTGAAATCATTACTTTCGAAGAGGGATATCTCGCAATACAAATTATGAATTACCAAACTAATGATTAATAATACCATAAATTGATATTAATGAAATTGTAGAATAAGTTTGGTGATTTAGTTCTTCCTGTAGTTCTAGAAACTCATAAATGGAACATAACATAACAGAAAATAATGCAAATGTCACTCAATTATTACTAGAAAGCACAACTTAGCCAGAAGATGTTTGCTATTATTTTTCTAAATGAAATCCTCCATTTTCCGAACAAATATTCTTACCCGCATAAGTGATCTGTTCTCCTTAGACAAATACATTTCTAGAGAACAGCAGAAAATTGGTATGCTATAGATGAGGCTTCTAAACAGTCTGTACCAGCCACAGCTCGAAGTTCCATCCTAGCATTTGTATTCATAGAGCATGCGCTGCATCATTAGAGACGAAGTTAACGGGAAGGTTAGAAATGTGGGGCTAACTCCCCTAGGCACAGGGATGGCACTCCAGCCCATAGACCAGGAAGTGTAGTTTGAGAGCTGCCACACACAAAACTGACCAGACGAGCATCTACGGGGAAGCACATAAACAAGTGCATGCTCTCCCTAACCCCTGTCAGTATTGATATTGAATTACTTACCTTCCCGTTCCCCAGTGATTACCACTAAAATAATTCAGTGATAGAAAAAGACCACACTTGCATAATCTATTCACATAGGTTACATATTCTACTCCAAGTATCTTCAATAGCTGAAGAGTGTATTCATCCAATGCCAGAATCACAGGCAATGTTTTCATATTCTGTTAGATTACTCAGACAGCTAGACAGCATCTTCCCCCTGCTATTTTAACATAAGAAACCTTCTTGTACCAACAGAACAGATACCTTATCAAAAGCCTAGTGATGACCACCGTCTTACGCTAGAGCAGGTTTAATACTGTTTTAGCCTGTGCTGGACAGACAATTTCAGATCTGTACATTAGCTAAAAGATCAACCCTGCCAAACTGCAAGTGATATAAAAGTCAACACTACTGAAGACATTTATCTTAGCAAATGGGTGCTGTCTACCAATTCTGCACATAGGACCACGAAAGCAACTTTTTTTAACCCTCAGCCTGATTTTCAGCGTCTTAGAAGTTGTAGAAGTCAGTATTTATAGCAAGACATCACTTCCTCAGCTAATCCTTATTGGCAAAAAGAAACCACCATCTATGGATAAAACAAATCATGAGACAGAATAACCAGGTCTTGCTGTCTATAACCACTAAATAGCTTGCCACAACTTTTACAGACATTAAAAGCTACTAAGAAACAGGGTACTGATAGAACTGAAGCTGTATGAAGAAGAATAATTGAAGATATTGTTACAAAACTATTTTCATATTGATTAAAATGAGATCAATGGAACTCAGAACAACCTTTGTTTTCATTCTCCAGGGCTTAAATATGAAATCATCCAAAATAATATAAACAGAGCATTGCACAAAACAATTCTTCCCTGAGATGTTCTGCCTTCTTCATATAATTGGAATTATATGTATCCCTCTCAACTCTCACATCAAATGATGGTTTTCAAAGCACACATAAAAGAAATGGCATTCTGTAGCTCAGGTGACACCTTCAGCTCTGACAGACCTATGTGGAAAGTTTCCTCTGTTAAGTCAGTAACGTCTCTTCTGAGGCTTGGGGAACTGTAGCCCCAGATTCCATGGCTGCTCACGGTTCAGAAACCAACACAAAACCAGCATGAGCTAATGCCTGTTGTGACTTGATTTACGGGCATTTTTCTTCCTAGAAGATCAAGGAATAAAATAGACTTTCCCCTAACAATCCTCACATGCTCTTTTAAAGAACAGAAATATCTTTTTTTCACCTTTCCTGATCTCTGCTCTTCTCTTGACTAAGCACAACTTTATTCTCTTTCTCTTGTAGGTCCAAGATATTTCTTTTCACCAGCATTTCCCCTCTTCATGCACAGCTCCCTGAATAACCTTTTAGTATCTTAGTGCTACTTATTAGTAATAACCTTCCAAAAAGTATATTCTCAAAAAAAGTAGCGTTAAAGTACACCCTCCCAGCTTCTAAGACTGCTTCCTCTTCTGTCATCTCGGACATAACTAGTTTGCATAGCCCACTGTTCATTAACCACCTAGCAGAAACACAGACATGTGGATGCGAGGCTTCCTCTTCCAGGTCAGCAAAATTTCTCACAGGATCTATCTTCTAAGCAGGAGAAGCTTTAGGTTCATAAACTCTGCAAGGCTTAGCTGCAATAGGACTGTAAAAAGTGACTAAATGCCGCAGCTACCACAGCTAAGCTTGAGAAGAATTGTGATCCTTCAATTTCTCTGAGAACTCAAAAATTTAAGAGGTTGATGATGAAACTAGAACTCATAAATTAAACTATAAAGGACACCTCTGATCTTTCTTACCATCGACTGGTTTTTGTTCAGCTTTATTAAAGGTAAATTGTAAAATGCATAAACATTGGGTGTCTGGGATAAAATGGATTAAAGAAACGATGTGTCATTCTCAGGTGGCATCAGTCAGGATAACTCAATTCCAGCCAGACCTGCACAGATCAACATTCATTTATCATGCTCAAAAAAAACGTGATTTATAAGCATTAAGCTACTTCTGTAATCTAGTAAGAGATCTCTTCTGATACGTTGTTACAGTGAAGCAAGTCCAGTATCTCCCCAGTTTTGTTGTCTTTAATCACACAAAAGCATCAGTGTGGCAACTGTATCTTTATGCATCTGTAGTCAAAAATATCTTTTGTTGGTTCTCACCTGCCCCAAACTGCTGAATCATTCAAAACTACCGCATATACTGGCAATCGGGTTTGCAAAACCTTTGGCTAGGATATCACTACAGTGATTCATCAAATTACACTACCTCGGTAAAAGAAAACATTATCTTCCTTTTTTCTTCTGTTAAAACAGAAGGTGGAATGATCTTACAAGGCAAGAAATCCTGAAGTTTTTTTCTGTTATAAACAGGAACCCCTACAAAAAGCTCACTTGAGTCAAGGCAAAAAAAAAATTGTTTGCTTCTTTTCCCTCCCCTTCATACACACACACGTATACACAGTCACACACTGCCTTGCTTTCTCAGCCACTATTTTATTTTTGCCTCAAATCTCACCAGGTATTCTGTCCTTCAACTGCAATGAGATCACTGCATTTTGATGCATGGGATGATGGTGCAGTAATTATTAAGAATAGTATTTCTTTGAAAGAAGGAGCTATATGGCTCAACAGAAGCATATTAATAAAGAAGAAGCTGCATAGTCACACGCTAATACAGTGTCAGGCATAACTGAAAGCTGCTCCAACCTTGTTGCTAAAGCACTAACTAGGGAGCATGGCTGCAGAAATATACTCAGCTTTCCTGTAGACACGCAGGGAAAAAGCTTAGTTATCTGGACCAATATTCCAACTGGGAGTTGGGAGTCTTTTACTTACACAAGAGGATTTTTGTACCTATTCAGTAGCTTTGGAATTGTACCCACAATCCAGAGGTACAATTTTTCCAGCAGCCATTTCAGAGTACATCCTGCATTTGCCTCACATCAGGCAGTATTATGTCTCCATTGGCCTGAGGGTTTTTAAGTTGATTATCCTTCTCTGTTGTCAAAGAAATGGCTTTAAGCCAAGGCAAAGTTAATTTAGTATTTTATGCCTAGTTCAAGTTACTTTAATATTTCATAAGTCTCTTCATAAGAAAGCTTTATACTGGCCTGGAAAAAAAAGATTGTCTTTCATCCTGCTAAGTCTTTTGTTGTCTCTTATTTTTGAGGACAGAAGAAAAACTATTACATTTCTCTGCCCCTGCAATATCACACTTATCATATACAGTATATAACTTACTGTAATAGCTTAATGTAATAGTTACATAATTGATTCTTCCTTAAGGAACATAATTTGAAAGAGAAAATTTCAAGTGTGCCGCTTTAATCATTACCTGTTGGATCTGTATTGCATAATATTGCTTTCCTTATGGATCTAAAAAATAGCTTTTACAAGAAACACCAATCCCACTGGCAGAATAAAATATAATAAAACAAAAGGGCAATTGTTTAAATCTAGACCATCTGCTTTTGTGGGGGAGATACTGACTTACAAAGAAAAATAAGTGAAAGGGTCATAAAAATTCAATGCCACCCTCAGGAAACGATGGACAGGCATGATACTTGTATTGAATAAGATCTCTAAATGATAATTAAAGACAATGAATAATCTATAACAAAGATAGCAAAAGGTCTTCACACCTTAGTTGTCCTGCATGTACAACTTACCTGGAGCCTAGCTGATACATGTAACTTACCAGGTCTCACCTGCACTGCTGTCTCTGATGGTGACTGCACTACATAGGGAAGTTGAACATAGCCTTAGTGAATAAGCATTCCTGGTCTTTTGAAGTTAATACTTTAAAAGCCACATTTAAGAGTCAAGAACTCTCTAAACAGTGTTTTATTAAAAAACACTCTTTCTCAGAATCAAACTGTTGCATAGGAGCATGCTAATCCTTCAAAATTTATGATGGACATGAGGCAGGCTAACTATCTGGCATGCCAGCCAGGGAAGGAAGTCTTGACCCTAGATCATTCCTGGAATCTCCACAAGACATGAGCTCTTTTTTCCAGTCATTTCTAATCAAGAATTGGCACAGACAGCTATTGCTGCTGAGAATTCAGCTCAATATTGCTGCATTACCAACAAGCTCTGATTTGGTATTCTGCAGACAAACTTCACACCGTAAAAGAAAGAATTCCTAACATAAAGCATCTACTGTTTTTTCATTTCAAATTAATTTCACAGAATATGTCTGCTTTGCCTGTTCTTGAAACACTTTCTGACTTATTTACCACACATATTTACCCACATTATAGAATCATAGAATATCCCTAGTTCAAAGGGACCATTGAGTCTAACTCCCAGCTCCACACAGGACCACCCAAAAAGCAGACGTTATGTCTGAGAGTGTTGTCCAAACGCTCCTTGAACTCTATCAGGCTTGGTGCCGTGACCACTGCCCTGGGAAGCCTGTTCCAGTGCCTGACCACCCTCTCGGTGAAGAACCTTTTCCTAACACCCAGCCTGACCCTCCCCTGTCACAGCTCCATGCCGTTCCCTCGGGTCCTGTCGCTGTCACAAGACAGCAGAGATCAGCGCCTGCCCCTCCGCTCCCCTCGTGAGGAAGCTGCAGGCCGCCATGAGGCCTCCCCTCAGCCTCCTCTTCTCTGGGCTGAACAAACCAAGTGACCTCAGCCGCTCCTCATACATCTTGCTCTCTAGACCCTAGTGCCTGATGCACCCCAGGGTACAGTTGGCCCTTTTGGCTGCCAGGGCACACTGTTTGCTCATGCTGAACTTGTCAACCAGAACCCCCAGATCCCTTTCTGCAGGGCTGCTCTCCAGCCTCTCATCCCCCAGTCTGTATGTACAGCCAGGGTTGTCCCATCCCAGGTGCAGAATCCAGCACTTGCTCTTGATAAATTTCATACAGTTGGTGATTGGCCAGCCGTCTAAATTTGTCAAGATCTCCCTGCAAGGCCTCTCTGCCCTTGAGGGAGTCAACAGCTCCTCCTTTAGTGTCATCTGTGAAAATTTAGTATCATTGTTGAAAATAAAAATAAATACTTAGTGCCATTTTCATTTGAGAAAGAATACTTGGAGTAATCACATAATGTACAGATGTCATTTAAATATCAAAAGAAGCACTACAAAATTAAAAACATCAATTGAAATCTTGTTGGCTGCTTTTAAAATTACATTTATTCCATCTATTTTGTTGGCATTGATTTTCCATCATGTTTTCTAAGCTTTACACGTCCACACTCTCTTGCTTCTTCAAACTTTTACCTTTAGGGCCAGCTTTCAAGACATCATTTGTACTGAATCACGGGCATTAGTAGTACCCAATAGTATCTGGCTTTCGAAACAGAAAGCCCATGATCATACACATTTTGGAAACATAACTTTGCCACCACGTTTTGATCCCAGTTTTGCTGTTATATCAAGATAAAACTCCCATCAAATCAGACAGATATCAAACACACTTTGTCTTAGGGAATTAAAGAAACCTATGTTTTTATGGTATAAGACTAACAAGGTGAGGAGGGGAGAAACTTATTCAAATGACCTTAGGCTCAATAAAGATATCACATTGCCTTTTCTGCCAAGACAAAACAGGATATTCTCTAGTATGGCTGAAAAAGGAAAATGTTTCCAGCAGAATGATTATCTGAGCCTGAATCAGCAGCACTTCAACAGTCTGTCAATAAGATTCCCTACCAAAGAACTTACTAAAGCAAAAATCAAAGTTCTCCTCTTCCTTTTACGCTACACTAATTTGAACAGCAAATGAGTTGTGTTCTATGCATGATTAGTGTTCTCACCTAATAACTGTATTAGCAACAAAGCATATAACAATTCAGCTTTGCAAAAGAACATATTCTGTTCATATTCCAGGTTGTCTTTAGTTTCTAAAGCCAGTCACAGCATACCTTTGAAGTTTCAGGTGAATTTACATGACTACTCTTCCCACTCCTTCCCAACTTAACATGCAAAGGTGAAACTGGGTTGCCTAGCAATTTACAGGACTTGACAGCGCTCACCTCCTTCACAAGTTGTTTGGGATTGCTCTTACAGGACACAAGGGTCCCCTGAGATATCAAAAAGAAATGAGGTAGAAGTAGGGTGTACATTTACCTGAGGAGAAGAGTGCTCCTGTCATAATAATTTACGCTGTTCTTTGGTGTGCCAGGAGGTGATTGGTATCAACAATTCCCTAAAACATACACTGCAGAAATTGAATGAATTGTAGAGAGCAAAGAGAAAGTCTGTTGGAGAAAAAAGGCATGGGAATTCAAACTCGGGTAATGCAGTTCATTTACCTGCCTCTGTCGCGGACTTAGCATCTGACCTCATAGTGTCAAAGAACCTTAGCTACTTCTCTGCAATGGAAGTAACTTTCCAACTGACAATAAATTTACCAAGAGTTAGGAAGCACTTGAACACTGTTTTGCACAACGCCTTTGGAGCTGAGCTTCATGTTTCTTAGTCAGTGTAACCCTTAGGTGATATGCACCAAACTGAACTTCTCCCACGCGCCTGGTGATAGGACAATGGGGAATGGGCTAAAGTTGCGCCAGGGGAGGTTTAGCTTAGATATTAGGAAAAAATTCTTTACTGAAAGGGTTGTAAGGCATTGGAATAGGCTGCCCAGGGAAGTGGTTGAGTCACCATCCCTGGAGATATTCAAAAGATGTGTAGATGTAGAGCTTAGTGATATGGTTTAGTGGAGGACTTGATAGTGTTAGGTTACAGGTTGGACTAGGTGATCTTGGAGGTCTTTTCCAGCCTAAATGGTTCTGTGATTCTGGGAAATTTTTATCAATGTTCTATAGATAATATTTGTGACTGTATTGCACTTTAACACAAACATGAAGTTGCATTTTCACATTTTCATTTTGGTTTAGACCTTCTGTGTAAATCTCTGTCTTCTTTTCCTCATGAATTATATTTTAAGTGATTCAAATGTACAAGTAGATCATGTTAACAACAAAATCATAGACACTATCTTCCCATCAGTGACTTATCCTAAAATATATTACACACCTTCAGCTGGGAGAGAAAATCATAGCTGGAACAGATGATCAGGAGGTCGAAGTCATATTCAGTTTTGCCTTTTCTGTTCAATAGATTTTTAACACACCATAATTCTAAAACGTCTTTGTTTTTTTCTCTACTTTCTGATAAGATTGGCTCAGACAGAAGCAGGTTGTTTTTTTTGTTTTGTTTTTTTTCTTTTTCTTTCTTTTTTTTTAATATTACTACCATTTCTGTTGCTATTTCTTTTTCCACATTGAAAGTCAGAAGCCAGTTAACAGCACCTCTCTGCTGTCCTTTATGCCTGCTGCAGACACCATTCGCCAAAATAATTTTTCCAAAAGCCTCTTCTTATCACTGGCAGTTTCTCTTTCCATGATGGAATTCTATTATAATAAGCTTGAGTCCAGGTGTCTTTGTGAGAGAGAGATGCCAGGTGGGTTTGCTGCAGGAGTTGAGCGCAGATTAAAAATTATTTTGCAACACCGTGCTTATTAGTGAAGTGACAGTGCACTAAGAAATCAATGCTCAGAATGAAATCGTCACTTGATTTTACAAAATAATCTATTTTCTCACTTGGGATATTACAAAAAGAGAAACACACACACCACTCTGAGATGTCACTGCCTTTATATCCATAGTGTAATTGGTTATATCTATACTGTATAGATCCCTGAATCACCCTCACCAAAGTACTAGTATCAGATCCATAGATGCATTTCACGTGAGCACCAGAAAATGCATAATCACATTCTTGCGTTACTTTTAACATTTGTATGCTTTTCAGCATATATCTAGTCACTAATAAACTTAGAACATGGATTCATCCACCATACACGGATGACAAAAAAAAAAAAAAAAAGAGAGAGAGAAATTTTGAAGTAATTTATTTAGAGTCCTAGATAAAAATAAGTTAGGCTGCGTTCAGGCTTGGGACAGAAGAGATATGGTATCTTTTGTAGCCATACGCAAAGAATGTAATTCATACAACAGAAATCTCCAGGATCACCACGATGAGGGTTCATCCTTCTTCTGTAATTGTCTGGGCTGTGTCTGACTTTCCAGTCTGCTCATGAGATCCAAAGAGTTCATTAATACAGTGACTCATAAAGCACTCCTTCGAGCAGTTTGAAACCAGCTTGGTGGATTTGTCTTAGCAAGCAAACCGATTCAGCTGTTCTCCATGACACAACCAAAATGGCCTAACCAAACACAGGTTGATCTCAGACCCTCACACACGCTGAGGAGACTGGGGTCCCTGCCAATGTGTTCTCTTTTGGATTGGCAGTCTTCTGCCACAGCAGAATCCATGTAAAAATGTAGTGCTGGTATCTCCAAAGTCAGACGCGAGATTCATGGGCCAAGCCTGCATTTCATCTCATCAGCTAATGCTAGTGCACTTCTTCAGAAGTCAGTGATCTTCGACATATCATGTATTTTGTCTTTTCTGCATTCCACATTCCTACACACATTCCTCTTCTTGTGACAGCAAGAACCCTCTATAGACCTTTTCAAATTGCTCTTAGATGACAAAGTATGTTTCAGCACAGACATTACACAAAATCTTTTCCAAATCAGACTTCTCCATCTATCCTTGAAGCATTAAGAAGTAATTCAAACATATTTCCTTGATACCATTTGGCTCATTGAAGATTTTTGCTGTGTTTTAAGCACACTATTGAATGCATTAAATAACCTCATAATCACATTTAAAAGCTTAGTGATCTAGTGCCACCAATGTACTAAAATATATGATAACAAATGCAGTCAGCATTTTCCATACCATATGCTTGTAAATGTTATTCTGCAGGGAACCAATTAAAACTATGGAAAAATTGGAACACAGACATATGGAACAAAACAAAGCAACTTATCTTGTCACCCTGGTGCTTGCTCAGTACATCGATTAGGGAATGGTGATATTATAGGACAAACAAACGCCACTTTAATTAAAGTGTGCTGAAAGGCAATAAACAGTAGCAATCTAAAACATTCATTTTTGCTGTGCTGATGTTAGTTTTTGTGCTAATGAGACAGAAGAGATAAAATACACTCCTGTAAAAAAAATCCACAAATGTTCATATCTGAAGAAATGTAACACTAGCACTAATTTATTGAAAATTTTCTTCTATTAGCATTCAATGGGAAAAAGACAGAAAACTGAAATGAAATGTTTGGATTTCAGGGAAAACATTTAAAATACTACTAAAATTATAAGATGTCTCAGGAAAAAAAGAAGAACCTTAAGTACATTCTTATCTCTCAAATGTCTTTCTACCAGAAGATAGTGCATCAAGGGAACGACTGAGCCTAATCCTTACATTTCTCCAGTACAACTGACATTGGAAAAAACAGTAGAAGAACTGGAAGGAATAACTATCACTTCGAAAAATATCCACCAGAGGAAATAAAAAGTTATGGGGAAGTGGAATCATAATTATCTCCCAGGCCTGGGGCAAGCCTGCAAAGATCTACAGGAGGGAATATGCTCAAAACTGCATTTCCCATTCCTTTTTGTATTGCAGATTTCTGCATTACAATAGCTCCAAAGTCCCACAGAGCACCACAGTGCCCACCACAAAGAGGAAAGAAGGAAAGAAGGAAAGAAGGAAAGAAGGAAAGAAGGAAAGAAGGAAAGAAGGAAAGAAGGAAAGAAGGAAAGAAGGAAAGAAGGAAAGAAGGAAAGAAGGAAAGAAGGAAAGAAGGAAAGAAGGAAAGAAGGAAAGAAGGAAAGAAGGAAAGAAGGAAAGAAGGAAAGAAGGAAAGAAGGAAACTAGAGGTTTCATATTTTAAGTGAGTACCACGTCTTACCACTCTTGCACAGTGCCCCAGTGACACCTTGAACTGACTTGCAGATGATGATACCACAAATAATATCCATGGTGATGATTATTATTGCCCCACTGAACCTCAGCTCCATTGTTTTGTCTTGACATAAGGCATGTGCGTGTCTGAGCAGCTAGGACAATTGGTACAGAACCAAAGGAACAAATTCTACTGGTCATCATGGTAATGTTCCAGCACAGCCAAGGGCTGTCAAGAACTGCAATATAATAAACAACCTTTCTCACACAGAGTAATAGCCAGATTGTCATTGTAGCTATCAACCCCATACACTATCCAAACAGAGGTGAGAGCTTCTGTAATGGTAAATAGGCTATTGCCTAAAGACAGACTTTATCTGGCATAGAAGTTCAATTTTGTCTCATAAAAGGCATTTAGCATAGCAAAGAATAGAAATATTCTCTTTATAGAAGTACAGAATAGATAGTATTAAAGATGATCTTCACAGTAAGCATATCTCCAATTGCTTTAAAAGTATTGAAAATAATAGACAAAATCATTTAAAGTTTAATTAAAAAGTAAACTGAAGGACTGTCTATATTACAAAGCTATACAACAATTTTTTTAAAAAATATGTCATACCATTCATTGCTGTTTAAAAAGTTGAGTAGGCATAAACAAAATATGAGAACGAGGAACCCACCTATGAGAGATTTATTTTGTTTATGGTTTGGCTCAATTTCACCCATTTCAATTAAGGTTTTCACAATGGATTATTTCAGAATTCTCTTGAGAAGGAAGAAATAATAGAAATAAGTGGACAAATTCACATATGAAGAGACATTAATGACCAATTAAGCAAGATATCCGCCTCTTCAATTATAGTTTTGCTGAACATACAGAAGATCCTCTCAGTTAACAGCACGATGGACAATTCATCATCCCTCCTAAATCTGCAGCCCTAGCTAATTTAAAGGACAAAAAATATTTTGAAAAAAAAAATGATTATGACAAACAAAATAAATTACATTAATATTTCAACTTTAATTTTTAATTGATAGCTCCATACAGATCAACAGTATCTTTTATTTTCTTATTCAACACACTATGATGCATTTTTAATTTACGGAGAATACTGGTAACTGCAGCCTGCCACACACAGGGATTTGCTAGATTTTCCAGAACCTTAAAGCTCTTGGTTTTCAATTAAAGAGCATACTGTTAGAAAAAGCAGCATCCATTGATTCCTCTGTTTGCTGTAGTTGAGAACAAAGGGTCCAAAGGTAAGGAGAGAAATGTAAGCTATCAAAGAACAATCTGCTTCCTCTCAGGCTGATACCTTAAATCTACCAAATCATGGAGCTCTAAACTTGCAAAGTGATTCTGGAGGAAAAAAAAAAAGACAGCACAACAACCCTCATAGGTCACCTCTTGCACAGAAAGAAATCCTTAAATCTAAATAAATGAATAAATAAATTTTAAAGTAAAAGTCAAACAAAAAACCTAGGTATATGAAAGGGACCTATGCAAGCCAAAATATCTGATGCAGAAGTCTGATCCAGCAGCCAGACCCCCGCTTCCTACTTGCAGAGTGTACGAACACTAATAGGGCGTTTAAAATTTACTTGTAATTAAACCATACCTCAGTGACCAGCAACACAACATACTCCATCAAATAGCCACTTAGTATGTACCAATAAGATAACTCCTGTGCTCCTATCTATGAGAATGCTGCAACAAACGAACCAGAATTCTTCTGTATTGCAAGGTGTGCATGGTGTTTAAAACCTTTTTATCACCCTTGGAGGTATTGACAAGCATCCAGTTAAATACTTGTCAGAACAGGAACAGTGGTAATACACTTAAAATTAGAAACTGCTGATGATTTCATGGCAGTACAGTGTAAGGTCACTCTCTGTTCTCAATCTACTATTTCTTTAGCTCATAATTTCTGCTTAGTTAATTACATAAAACTCAGCAGATCAGAACACCATTACACAGCATTTTACATAGAATAAGTATTTTATACTGAAAGAACAAGAGACTAACTGTGTAGCTTTCTTTCCCTTATAAGGGAAGCATGTGCTGGGCATGCATTGCTGTTGAAAGGATATCTGTTCAGCATTAATGGAATTAGGAAAGTCTATTAAAAAGAAACAGGGCATAATTCTTTCCTTTCTTTTAACAGCTAAGTAAGAACAATATTTTTTCTCAGGATCAGTCAAGGAGGAACTCCTAAGCTATAATGGCAAAATATTTTTATAGAGTCTTATCTGAACATTTTATCTCTGGCTTTAGATGGAGTTCATATGTGTAAATACCAAGATTTACTTGCCACTTCAGAATAAAAAAAGCACATCGAGTCTTGGATGAACATACTGACTTGGAAAAGATTTGAGATATTCCACTATATGATCATTCAAACAGATCAGTAAGCCGCTTAAATTTATATAAGGACCAAACTGCAGAGGCTTTGTGATTTGAGTCATCTATTAGAGGCAGAGCAATACTTGAGAAGCAAATTTTGAGAATGAGGTCTACTGACAAAAATAGACTATTATGGTTGTCAGAGGAGATCTATATCCCCATGCTGAACTCATAAGAATACAGCATTCCTGTGATTTTAAAACCAGCATTACAAATACATTGCAATGATTGCTGTTAATTTGAAGAAGCAAGATGCTAATAATTATTGTATATTAGGGTTAAAATTAACACCAAAATAGAAAGTTTGATTTATATTTGTTTCATTAAAAATAGTATGTAAGATATATACATAGCAACATACACATATGCTTTAACACAAACATGACCTAAAAAAAACTGTTCTGTTATGAAGTGTATAGTGTGAAGCATTTGGGCTGTTTAGCATGCTTAAGTTAACATTAGCGAGAGAAACTGCAATTTTTACTCTGATGTCCTGCAGTCTGTGAAATCAGTTAATATACAAAGTGATAGTTGTGCTTAACATTAGGAGAATGAGCAATGACAAGGGGAAAGTTTATAACAGTTACATGAAATCTGCACCAAGCTGTTCCTCATGAATGGAATTCTCTTTTCAGATATGCTTCAGCATAAAAAACATTCAGAAAACATAGTAGAAAATATTGAAATGACAGGATCTCTTAATATATAACTCTCGGAAAAAAAATGACTACCAGACCTGGAGGTCTGACTACTTTCTAAACAGCAGGACACAGAAGACAGATATTATCCCTGTCTTAGCAATTCCTTCATCCATCCTGGCTAAATGATACCACTAACATGACAGTCAGTACCCAAAAATTAAATTAGCAGAGACTCAGCATATATACTCCAAAAGACAAAGTAGGGAGGGGGGGGCCAACACATTTCAGAAATTCTGTCCAAAGTAAGCATAGCACTATGGTAACAATTTCCCAGGAATACAGTTGTTCCCAGATGTGCAAGTGCCTTTTTTTTTTTTAAACATGATATAAGTGCAACTGACTCTCCAAATAACACAGACCTGGTGATAATACCAATTACAGCTCAAACTGAACCTCCAATAAAAGCAAAGCTGCAGGAACAGCATGAAGCTTAGCAGCTTTCTGGAACAGTTTTACTATGTTTCTCTCATTTCCTTCAAAATATTTTTGTACATGTCAAAGAGCACTAAGCTGTGCTGGTGGAAATAATTAGGCAAACAAACTACTTACTCAATTTTTTATTATTGTTCTTGGTAATAAATACTTTGCCCTTTCTTTGAACTTTACTGTATGAATGACTATTTAGCCAAGCTCCCATCTCCAGATTATTGAAAATACTGATTTAACTTTAAATTCCTAAATGTCCTTCACTATTTTAAAATATTCCCACATTTTATGTTTTGAGGATTTACAGATTACTGTGAAGAAAAGAAACTAACCTAACATGTTTGTGATGGCATGATGTTACTGTAATCTCTATTGAGAGCAGTTTTATTTTAGAGTCAAAAGGTGGAGACTACTAAATTACAGGTGCAGAATTGCCCGGAGTATGAACTTTGGACTCTTCACATTTAGGGGTTGGTGTGTGCATGTATATACTCAGGTACGTATGCTGGTTATGTTCGATGGAACAGACTGTCTGTACATCCTACAGATACTATTTAATATTCTGGAATATAAGAGAACTACTGCTATATAAATTTATCAAGCTTTAAATATCAGGCATAATTGCTTAGGAATTCCACGTTGAAGTTGTGTACAAACAGCAAGTGATACTGTTTTCTATCCCCACCTCAAAGATTGTAAAGTTTATGGTCAATCCCTCACACATTTGCTCTGGCTGTCCTCATTACCAGCACTGTAGAACCAGAACTAATTACACACAATCCAATTCCCATCTTTCTCCTGGTTTCCTGGTAGAGCACCTATACAGGCCTGAGGACAGGGATAGAAAAGACATCACGTTTCACTTACTGGGCACAATTACACTACAGGCTATAACTAGCTAAAAAGAATACACCCCACAGCTGTTCTGTGTCTTTCTTTTTCTCCCCACCGTTAGCAACACCAATTCAAGGATTTGGTACTAATCTCTGTAATTAAAGACCAGATGATAAGGAGCTAAAATCAGACTTGCTGTTATCCGTTCTCCAGGGACACTTCAAAAGATGCACTTACAAGAGACATGGATTAGAAATAACATGGTGGCTCAGCATGGCCTTCTTCACAAGGAATAGAAAACCTCTCCTCTTACAGGCAGTAAAGTCGCAGAAGTTACCACCAACAAAGAGGAGAGGAAGGGTAAAACACTGTCTCTCCGACTGGAAACATCCTCCTATTTCCAACTGACATTTGGCTCCTTTTATTTGTATTTCTCTCTGGCATCCCAGTACAACTACCCATACTATATAGGTGTGTTTGTAAAGACACTCCAGGAAAAAGACCTACTTACTAAAGCTCAGTGGGTTTGAGCTATTTTAAACTTTATGAGTGTTGACTTACGTTAATTAAATGCCCTCAGAAGTGTTGGCAATTATATAAAGCTGGGATCCTGAAATTAATCTCTCTCTAACAATAGTAACTAAAAACTATAGACAGAGTGTGCAAGCATAGGGAAAGGAAGAAATTTTCAAGGCAGCCTTTCACAGTTTATTTAGATTCTTGACAGGACCAGAAAGCAAACAGGACATTTCTGCATTCAGTAAATAATATCATTCATATTATCATTCTAACTCTCACTTTTCTCCTTTTTCCTTTTTATGGTTTTCACTCCTTGGCTTTGACCTGTAACACTCACTAACTGTTCCAGATAAAGTTCCACGATTTCCCCCAACCTATTCCAACTTAAAAGTGTCAGACCATAATCATGTTCAAAATAGTATTTAGTGTTAATGCACTGGGATAGAATGGGGCTTGTTAAGTGTAAAGATGCAGAAAATGCAAGAAAATTCCCTTGTACTGCCTGTTAACTATTCTTACACACCCTTTTGGTTATTTTCCCTACTACAGCAAAGGTTTCTAACTCTCTGCACACAACATGCTCTTCCCTCTTTCACCTGTCAATCTAACTCACACCCAATTATCACAATAATGGGTTACTTTCTAAGCATTCAGAAATGTGTTAAGGGGTCCTCAAAACACACATAGTGGCATGTTGCTCAAAAAAAAAAAAAAAGAATACTTGAATTAGAAAGCATGCCATTCCTTGGCTTTTCTAGATTGTCGTAGATTAATAGCTTATTGTGAGGGCTAAATCTTTTTAACTGGAAGACAAATGATCTTTCAGCTGTAGCTGTGTACAGTGTCAGTGACATCCAGTCATCCAGTCACCTGTTCTGTTTACTGCAGCTGTGGACTCTGCCAGCATCTCTGGGGGACGGAGCTTAGCCTCTGTTTCCTGTTAAAAATGACAGTCAGTTTACTTTAAATGCATTCGCAAGAACCTGTAATGCTCTGAATATATCTGTTAATGACATACTAATTAATACCCAGCCTTGAAAATATACATAAGAGCACATCAAATTATGACTGTATGAAAGAACAGACCTTTTCAGATCTTTTTAGAAAATCTTGCAAAAAATTGCTTACTATTTATGTTCCTGGATTTCTTTTAGTTTCAAAGGAGGAGCTAGAAGTTCTCCACATTTCCTTCAAATCGAAGCAAAAATAGAGCATTAAGAATACTTAAACAGGTTTTGTCAGAAATGTAGAAGCTATAGCAGACAATAGGGGCATAAGGTAGGTTGAGTTTCCCCTTTCTTTAGACATGTAAACTTCCTTAAGAGGACAATATTTCTCATACTTATGAAAGATGCCATCCAGACCAGCCTTACTCCATAAGGTCTTCTCTGTCACCTCAGAAATTTTGCCTCACACCTCAACACATTCTAGAAGAAGGCTTCCTAGAGTTGAGTGGAAAATACAACATGCTACATCGTGGTGCATCACCCAAGTTTGACATCAGTTACACTTGTTGGAAACTGCATGACAGCATGCATACAAGTGCACATACATGTGTGAGCGTGGACACACACAGACACTGTCCCCCTGCCGGTTCAGTGGGATTTCAGAAAAAATCCCCAGCCTTGCACCATGGCTGGGTTTAGGCACTTACAGCACAGAACACTGCGCAGGGGCTCCCTCGTCCATTAACCCACTTACAGAGAAAGAGTGCTTGTGCTTCTCTGTGCATGAAAGTGACAGCAAGAGCACACAAGCAAGATGAAAGTGCTATTTTAACAATACGGGCTAAGTGAAAAGCAGTACGGATTGAATATACAATTGTACAGCCATGTGCAGTCTCACACCTTCCTTCTAGTTTCCTCTGTCTTGGCTTCTTTTATTTTGCTAACGCAGACACTCTCTACCTACAGGATCTACGCAATAACTTTGGAAACATTAAAATCTAAGCCTGTTCTTTAAAGTCCTTTGTTCTCACAATGCAATAAATCAGTAACAGACATTTTCATCTGCCTAAGAGACGTTTTCACCTTACAATGCCTTGAACGCTATCTACTCTATCACCTTTTAACCTTTCAAATTGGGCAGGAAATGTCCTGGAGAGAACTCCAACTGTAACTTCTGCTTCTATACCATAGGGTTGCTGCTAGAACCCAGAACAATGCTATGAAATAGTCCTGGGCTCTTCCTGCTTTCTGCCATAAACCTAGCATTTTTAAAGCAGAATTATTTGCTTCCAGATTACCCATGAGCTTCATTTGTATAACCACTTCTGATTTATGGAAGCAAAGAGTAGATGTTGCTCTTTTAGACAAATGTTAATTCAATATCAGTAATTATTATCTGGTTGGGAGGGAAGAAGCTAGATTTTAATCACTACTTAATATAGCTACTAACTGGGTTGCTTTTTGCACAGTATTATCAAAGAGAACCAATATAAGCTGTGAAAAATGGAGATGTGCAAAGAATTAAAATGTATATTTAACTAGCTTAAAAGGTAAGTGATTAAGCACTCAGTTAACAGTGGAGGATACATGTAATTAAGCAGGGCTAAAAGATTTAGAATATCATCTCACATCTTGTTTAGAATCCTGCTTATTTTCCAGCACAATGAGATGCAAAGAGAAATAACCTCACAGGCAGACAAGATGAGCTGTCTGGTTATCTAGCAATGGACAGCATGTTGTAAGGTCAAAGAGAAAATGGCAGTTCATAAATAACCATATGCCAAAAGGCCAATTTATCGTAAAAAATGCAAGATGCTCAGAAGAACCAAACTACCTCATTTGTTGGTACAGAAGAAAACGACAAACTGCAATATTACAAGCAGTTGTGGAAAATCTTGTACTTGTACTACAAGGTAGCAAAACTGTTGAAATTTACTGGGAGACTATATTAGTTTCACATACATTGGTATGTGTGTCCCTACTCCTAAAAGCCACATTGCAACATTATGGCTCTGACCATTCAATATGCTACTAATAGAAAAGAAAAGAGAAAAAGAGCAGAACAAACAGAGGAAAAAGGGAATAAATAAATATTTAATTCATTTCCCCTTTTTAGAATCTACAAAGTTGAGGAGAAAAGAAAAGCACAAGGTAAACTCATCTGCTATAAATGTGAGCATGAAAATAGAGCATTTTTATATATAAGATGTTCCATTTTAGCATACTGAAATCAGTCTTTCTTGCTTTTTCAGTGTAAACATAAATACTATCAGAACTGGAATTAGTCCTTACTTTGACCACTGTAACATAGAGTAGAATTTGAATTCCCACCCAAAACAAAAGTTGCAAGGCAAGAATAAAATCTCAGATAAGTTCTACAAGATAGTTGGAAAACAAAGAAAAACAAAAAAATCAACAGAAAGCCTGAAAGTTTCCTTAAACAATGGTTTGTGCCACCACAGACATTCTGGTAAAGAGACACATTTGAATTATTTTATATGGGTACAGATATAGAACACAGAAATGACATATAAACTATTTCCACAATAAGTATGTCATACATTTTAACTTGCTGTATTTCCAAGAATCAAGATCTCAGCATTTTCAGTCAAGCAGGCTTCATAGTCTTCATACTTACCTCAACTTAACTAAAAATATTTCTTTAGATCAGTTCATGTTCTCTATAAACTATAATTTGTGTTTTATTTAGAATCTGTAAATAAATACTCTTTTCCAACTACAGGAGTGTAACTGGCCCAATTCTCACACAGCAGGGGGAGCTGTTAAGTAGATGGGTTTTTTGTTTTGTTTTGTTTTTTAAATGAAGGTTCAACCTTTGATACAGGGACAGGCTCCCATAGCTATTCTGCAAACTTTGTAAAACAGATGAACCAAAATACTTCATACTCAGCTTTAGAAATCCTTCCACCACTTGTGTTGCAAGCTGCACAAAAGCTGTCAGTTGAAAACGGTGCAGTGATTTTGAGAGGTGAACAAATAGCTGCTAAGATTAGATCACTTAACTCATTTTCACATGTGATCTAAAACAGGATATGAGTCCATGCCTCTGGAGATGAAAGACTAGAACTCCAAGCTGCACTCCTGTCTCATATCTGGAATGAACACTTTAATGCTGTTTCCACAGTTATGTCACACTTCCAAAGAATAAATGATGCTACTGCCTTTGCTTCTTCTTCCTAAAACTGCCAGTTCTGAAGTTCTAGAGTACATCAAATTCTTAAAGGAAGGAACAAATTCCAGAAAGTACCACAAAGTTAATTGTTTTTATATGAGTTTATGTGGCTAGCCCCTCGGAATATCTAGAAAGCAAAAAATGTGTAGAAAGCCATATCCTCTCATATACAAAACAGCTCTTATGTAAAAAAAAAAAACAGCCAGCATGCATCATTTCAAAGCTGGTTACAGCTACAGCACGGTTTATCTATTGGTAGCCCCTTCAAAAAGGTGAAGGTTCTGGAGTTCCATCCTACCACAAACAGCTCAGCGCACAACGTTTCCCTGGGTGGTGGCAGGGAGGAAGTAGTTCTCCTACCGCACACTCTGCCTTCATGATGTGATTTGGCCCGTAAACACATCAAAAATTAAACAGTAACTCTTTTTGGAGAGAAAAAAAAAAAAAAACAAAGTCTGTGATTCAGGTAAACTTGAATTACAATATTTTTGTTTTTTTAAAACATACCATAGCTACTATCTCAACTATTACTCCAACTAAGTCAAGAGAAAAGACAGCTAAATCAATCTATAAAAAAAACAAAAGGGGGGGGGGGGGGGGGGGGGTGTTTTTTTTCCCC
>VXAA01000909.1:167255-177276 GCA_013399115.1 Anseranas semipalmata
CAGCATCCTACATCGGGAAACTGAAGTTTGGGAAACTGACTACTTAAAGTAGTCATTTTTGCTATATGCATATTTAAAACAAATATGATGTCAGAAGGTAGACTCTGGACAGCAAGTAACTTGGGAATAAGAAGCTGAATTTGCTAAACAGGTAGCAAAGCTGTATTTTTATGCATCATATCACTAAGCATGCTTACTCCCATATTCTGTAAATAATGTGTTTTGACTAATTATTTCTTTGTACATCCAATGAGTAGGTCTCTGTATGTGGTTATGGGCATAGTCAGTAAATATACGCTTACTCTCTAATATCTGAGTAGTCTTCCACTGAGTTTAGAAGAATCCCGTGGATTCTTTGTGATCCACATGCTGGTAATCCAAAGATGGCCCCAGTACAGCTGTGTTGAAACAAAACAGAATGTGTCTGAGAATGTGTTTGTCAGTTAGTATCTATAAAATGCCACATAGGTAAAACAAAATTTAAAAGAGAAAGAAGAAGGAAAGTATTTGTAAAATATGTATTTTGAAGCTCTTTTAAACAACTTACTGCCTTGATAATTATTGTATGAATTTGGTGTTGTATAGTTAATTATTCACATCCTATTGTGCAAAACAATGAGCAGAGAACTAGTGTTTAATAATTTATAGAATTTCCTTTGCTTGATTCTCCACTTTTCTACCCTACTAGCAGCCACTAGATTACTTCTGCTTTACCTAAGCGCAAATTAGAGATGAATCAGGACCCAGATTATTTGATTCATTCATCTTTCTGAAATAGCTAAACAAGAATTGGTTCACAGTTTTCCAGAAGCTCTTCCTAAGGGGCATTCTTCCCTTGATGTGTGTAACACAATTCCTTTTGAAATCAGTGGTAACGATGCACATGTGCCAAAGTAAGAATTTACTCCATATCTCATTCAGAGATTTGAATTATTAAAAAACAAACTTGTTGAGCAATGCTGAATTTCCATTTGTTCATTAGCACATTTACAATACCTCTTCACATGCTGAAGATAGCCTGGGAACAATGAGTTTTGCTTTGTCCGTTTTTGTGCTTTTGAATATGTAAACACAAATAACGTCTTCTGAGAGAGAGCACAGTCTGGAAATGCATCTTTTGCCATTCACATAGCAAAAGAAAAGTTCAGTTTTTAATTTCAGCCATTATTAAAGCATGCAGGAACATATAATGACTTTGAAGTATCATTTTTCTGTGTCCTAAAAAAAAACTATAGCTCTGGTGATTATGAAGAAAGGGAGTGCCCTTAGACTGTGGGATCTTCTGAAACTGTGATAATCTGGGGAAAAGTAACTTGTATCACATACAAAGTATCCTAGTAAAACCTTATGCCCTCATAAACACTACACAATACCAAACAAGGTGAATGTTTCACTTAGGCTTTTATGATCTTCCACAGTTTCTATGGTTTATATCCATTTCACTTATTCTTCAGGCATACAACGGAGATGGGGTTTACTCCATATGAGAGAGGAGCAAAAACAGAAATTACCCATGTCTCAGAAAAACTCAGATCTGAACTCTGCAGCTCATCCTTACAATTTAGCAAGAAATTTGAAGAGCTGTCATGACACAGCTATCCAGTGGTTTATCATTTCTATCATAAGTACTATTTATAAACATTTGAATAGCATATTAACAATTTTCATGACAAATACAGTTGAGGTTCCTATTGCAAGAGTTTCTATACTATCACAGTAGGAATAAACAGTTTCTGCCCCACAGAAGTAAAATGTTACATAATCATTTAAATACAAGAGGAAAAAAAAAAAGTGCCCAGTACACAACTGTTAGCTATTGTAAGCATATAGTTAGAACCAGATATCATAAAAGAACTTGAAAGGAAAAATGTGATTTCACGGATTACTGAAGGAATAATTCTCCAGACAACCATGCAAAGAAACAGAAAAGACCAAAACTGCTTGTAGAAGCAGCAGATAGTCAAGCATTGGCAGTGACACTCAAGCCTTATTTTCAGAGTTTCCATATGATTCCACAGAAATGCTTGAAAGCTACTATTTTTTTTCCTATACGTTTTACCAACAGAACATGTACTTAGTCAGCAGCACTCCAGTCTTCTGTATCAATCATCTTCACTTCCTAAGGGAACAATGCTCTCCCATGTCACATATGCTTCACAGTTTTACATGTTTCAGCTACACTGGTCAATCTGTAAAGATGGACGGAAAGAAACCACTGCAAATATTGAAAAACTCTTCTCCACCAGACATGAAGAGCATCAGTCTCTCCAGTCAGTTACTACAACACATGAAACTGCAACACTGTGAATGCCTCATCTTTTTTCAGAGAAGTTGGGCATGAACATGGAGTCAATGAACTCAGCTGTCCCTGTTGGATTGTTGGTTTGCCCAGTGTACACCAAGTACTAATCAGAAATTATGTTCTCGAAGGGATCACTGTTCTTTATTTGATTACTTCATTCTCGATCATAAATTTTAAGGTGAAAGCTTTATAACAGTCCCAATTGCTCTTATGAAAGATATGGTATGGTAGAAATGAAAATGCCATTGCTTTTCCAGTGGGCAAGAGAAAGAAAAAGAAGTCATGCCTGACTAGGAGATGACTCAAAAAGAGCTACTAGGAACATTTGCTGAGGTTTTCAAAGCCTGAGTGCATTAATCTCATTTTAGCTGTGAATAGCACATAATTCTTGTGTTACAATAATTGTCTGTTCTGTTTCTCCATGCAAAAAGAGTTAGGTATTGCAGCATATGTTTTTGAGCCAAGGCAGACTACTAATTCAAAGCAAAGACAAAGCACCACTGAATCAATACCAGAAGTACTTGGAGGTATCCCAAAAAAGGGCTTATTGAATGGCTGGCATTGTGGGAAAGTACAGGCTGAGAGGCCCAGACAATAGCGCTGCAGGTTTAGTCCCCTCCCAAACTCCAGCTTGTACCAAAACACATGAAATAGAGAGTGTGAGAAGCCAGAAGCCAGTATCATCTCCCATTAGCACTAAGTCCATGGAAACTGAGTTCCCAGGTTGTTCATCAAATTTCAATACAAGTGAGTAATAAGACAGGTTATTATATAGTCAACCTGCTATGGGGCTGCCTCTTAGACAAATTACATGCTCCATGTGAATACATCCCTAACCATTCACCTGATCAAACTACTTAGAGCCAGAGTGTTTTACTTCACTGAAGTCTGAATGCAGGCTACTTGTATTAAATTAGGGCCAAATTAAAGGAAGTAATTCTGGCAGATGTGCTCAGCTTTGCAGGTTAAGGCTGTTACCAAAACCTTCTGTCAACCTACTCCTCACGTGGAATTTTATAGAAGGAAATTTATTCCCATTACTGCCATTCACTGGTTCTCTTTAAACTCAGCAGAAAGTACATTTCCAAGGGACAGTAATCTCTGTCAAAATAGGGCAAAAGGGCTTAAACCACTTGGCTTAAATAATTAATACTCTTTGCTTCTGTGCACCTTTCTTTGCTCCTTTCTCAGCAGCAGCTACTTAAAGTCAAGTTTCATGGCCTTTGACAATCAAATTCTATGCTGTAGTGAGCACAAGGTACTTCCAAGTTAACTGTAAGAAAATCAGTGTAAACAGCAGCTAAAGCTTCTGCTGCTTTATAGACTATTGTTAATCAATTGTATATAGCAGATTCAGTATTACTGACTTTTGAGTTGCTCAGCAAAAGTACACAAGTGAACATTCTTACAAATGTTAGTTTGAGTACACATAAAAAGGAAATTTAAAATGTTCCCCAAATTTCATATTAGAGAACATAAGGGTAACAGAACTTTGGCTCTGTGACAGTGAATCTAATTCTGAAGCATATTTCACTGAATATTATTCTGGTTACTATTTGAAATCCAAAGTCTAATAGAAGTACTTGTCATTTTGTAAGCTGACCAAAGTATGTAACTGTTAGCCATGTATCAGCTAAAAGTAACTCTTAAGCTAGAAACTACTTAATTAGTAGAATAGCCTTCAACCCTATTATAAAAATGCCTTCCTAAATAGTAGTGGGTAGCCAAGACCTCTCATTTTCACTCAGCCATGAACTGTTTGTATGTTACTAAATTAAGTAAAACTGAAATATTGTCAGCTTGGAAGAGTTTAGGGGAATAACTACCATGTGGCATGCAAAATAAGACACTCATACTGTTTAATTTAGCCTTAAAACTGGTATTGAACATCGTCATATCACTGGCAAGTTTTGATAAAAATCCCAGTAAGTTTCAACGTTATCAGATAAACTAGAGTTAAACAGAAGACATTGGCAACACCTAACTACTGTTTTACTCACAATACCTATGGCTGTTATCTGAAAAAAACAGTTACAAATTAAAGCACATACAGAAAATATGAAGATCATTCAAAAAGCATGGTCATCATCTTGTGAAGATAATACCAAACATGATTTTTGAATCCACAGATGCCTGTTCTAAATTGGTTGAATGACTAACTCAGGGTAGACAGTTATAGAAGAATGGATTTCCTGAACAATTTCATGTCAACATAGAATTCAGTTAATATCTGAAGAGCTTCAATTGTCCACAAAGAGAAATTATCCCAAATATGTCCCATTAGCCTCCAATCCTGCAACAAACACACCAGTGGAAAGATTTATTCACGTATTCCAGCAACTATCTCAAATTATGACTGATAATAGAGCCTACAACACATAATTGCAAATAAACTGCCTTCCTGTAAGCTGACAGAAGTGTTTTATGTGCTAGAGCTGAAGGTCTCTGTACAGATTCATTATAGCTGTCTCACTGATGAACTGATAACCAGACAAAAGATAGCAGAAACCTGGAGATGGTGATGTTGCTTCATGAGAATCTATGATTCTCCATGCATCATGAGATAAGAGAGGGAGCAGTATGTTCTGGCAGAGCCGCAAGAAAGCATCCAAACACAGGTTCTACAAAAAAACTATTCATTATGCATGCCTCTTGGGAAAGAAAGCACAGCCAATGACACAGACTAACACCAGTGTTCTGTACATCCCTATTCCTATAAGACATTTCAAGTGTGATTCCAGTTGCCCATAGCTGGATGATTTTGTTGATGAAAAGAGGCCAGAATGCACATTGTTCCACATGCTTTTATAGTGTCTATAAACCATTAGCCAAAGAGAATCCATAAGACTTCATTTGTAGAATGCTGCATATTTAATGACAGCAACGCATTTTAATGTTTCAAATGTACGTTTATATTCAAGAGGAGGAATACCACAAAAAGCAAATAGCTCCATGAGCAGCACAGAGCAGCAGACCAATAAAGTGTCTTCCAAGAACTACTCTATTGCTTTTGGACAATTTTCTGGTGTCTAAACTGGAAGTCTTTTGATGGCTGACATAATCTTCATAGGACCCTCTGGATGGATTTAATTAAGATAAATTCATCTTCAGCCATTAATCAGTTCTTCTTCTCCACAACTTCAATCTATTGAAAATTATTTCAAATATGGTTGAAATTGATTCAACAGGTATTGCTGGAAAACAGTAAAAGACACGCAACTAACCATTTCCAAAGGAAAACTGGCAAAAATAGACATTGCTCTGCCAAAAGTATTGTTAAGGCCTGCAGGTGCTTTAAAAAGTAGAACACAATGTGAGGGAAAAAAAAAAAAAAAGGTCTACCATCATTATAGCTTTCAATGCCCAGCCCAAAGGAACACATGGCCCTGTATATAACTGAGCTAGATAAAGCCAGCATTTAATGCAAGTCCCTTGCAGAGCTGTCTGTTTTACTTGCACTACCTCAAGCCAGTAGTACTAGTACTGGATATCATACCTTTTGGAAGGTATGAAACCTCTTCTGGTACTTGCTCTGTGTGTTTTAGAAACCTGAGAGAGCTGGAGCACAAAGGTAGTTAGGCTGCATATAATTAGTAGACATGGTTATAAGGAATCCAGCATGTGGCTTCCTATTATTTTTGCATAAAAAGAACAGAGCAAACAAAAGGTTTAGAGCCGTTCCTGTTATTTCTGTTTTATATTTCAGAGGGTTAGCATAAACTAATGAGATAAATACTGAAAGTTTGGCATTTATTTTCCGGTTCAATAATAACATGTCTGGTATTCAAAAACTTGCACTTTTCAGCTAAGAATTCATACTGTAAAGATAACAGCCTTGGTCATTAATGATCATTAGTGTCACCACTAAGAAAAGATTCATGTTGGTGTTATTTATTAAAGCAATCAAAATGTGCTATTATGTTCCTAATTACAATATTTATTCAAACTCCCGTACTTACCCACAGTACAAATACAGTGCAGGCAGCTGTTGTAGAAGCTTCCCCACGCAGCTCTGGAAATGACTTTTTCGTTCAACTAAGAACGTTCCTAATCTCAAAGGGAGAGAACAGAACAAATGCGAATCTTTGCACTGGAAGGGAAACACTCAGATTTTGGATGCATGACGCTGTGTTATGGACAAAAGCTGTAGAATCAGAGATGTGACTAAAAACTGTGGTAGATCAAAAAATGGCCTGTTCAAACTTCTGCCTTCAAACTGGTACATCAGTATACAACCAAAATATTAAAATAAATAAATCACACAAAATAAAACCAAAAAAAGACCTGTATCACTTGTAGTATGAATTAATCACAGGAAAAATGTCTCTGTTAGGAGATAAAGAACACCAGTATCAGAACCTACAGTTAGAGATTTACTCTCATAAAGTCCTCCCCTGGGAACTGAAATGAAATTCTTGCTTTACTATGATGCAGCGCAGCAGCAGAAACAGATAAATGCAACCTATAGAACTGGGGCTATCACAAAGTCTATCATGCAAAATATCAAGAAACAAATAAGAACATTTGATAATTTATTATAAGAACATCCACCCAGAACATTAAAAAAAATTATCTTCAAATGAATTCAGTGTCCAACAACTGTGGTCTTTTTGCTGAAGTGTGAGCAATGTCTTTATTAAGCCAATACTATCATTTTCAAAAATTGTAAAGGAGAGACCACTAAGACAAGTAAGAGGGCATTCTGCCCTCTGTAGATGAAGCCCATCATTCCAAAACTAAGAATGATCATTTTCAGCAACTAAAGCCTAATATGGATTATCAGCATCACCTGCTCTTTTTCTTTTTAGGAAATACAATTTTAACGTGCTTTTTCCACAGAAATTCCAAAGCAAAAGACACAGTTGAAAGAGATCGTTAATATCCTGATAAATAAAGTATTGTTTGTTTGAGAAGATTAACATTTTAAATAACCCAAAACATTTAAAATATGTAAAATTTTATCTAGGCACTTTGTCTGAGGGGAAGTTATAGCTATGAATTTTGCTTTGTTAGCAATGTTACTGTGCGCTTCTGTATGCACACTCCTGCTCACACCTGTTCCTCTGGATTCAGTCTGTTCCTAAGCGACTGCTGGATAATCTCTGTGTCTGGGTGTTCACTTGCTACAGGAGAGAGGTAGGGAATCCAGGATGCTCTTATGATGTGCCATCTCCCATTCTAAACCATAAAAACTCAGACATGGTGAAATATATTTGTTAGTTATCGGTATATTATTTCAGAAATACAAGAAAAAGGACTAAAATTTACTTACAAAGTTAGTATAAATCTGTGGTGGGATAAGATTGCCCTTCTATTTTGGAGGAAACCTTTTTAACGGAAGAAAGGAAATGGAATAAGAACAGAGAAAATATGTATTTAAGGATATTATGAAGGAATAAATTAGTACTTAGTATCCTCTTTACCATCACTCCCAGTATGCATAACAAAACTAGAGAAAGAACAGAGCAGAATTGTGCCCTTCTCATCTGCTAACTGGATATAAACAGGTTATAACTTCGTAATCACAAGCTAATCACAATTTGAATATGCAGGACAGTTAAATATATGCCTCAGTAGGCATTTCTGAATGCTGATTTTAGTCTGCTTACTTAATAAGCAGTTCCATTCACTTTAGCAGGAATGTTTTGTGAGAAAGATTTACAACCTGGAGAAAACTATAAAAAGTATTAAAAAATGAATACTTGTAATAAGTAGAGAAAAAAAAACACTGAGCCTAAATAGAATGTTGTTGGTAAATTGTACTATTGTATAACACATAACCACTCAGATTGAGACGTATGGGAGAAATAGTCTAATCGATGAATGAGGATGTTAGAACTAGATAATCTTTGGAATAAGTAGCATAAACTGAATGAACACATATACTCTTATCATGACTCCCTGTATATGATAGTCAATTCACTTCTGCATGGATATCCTTTTTTGAAAACTAATTTTCAATATTGTATTTCTTTTGTGCTGAACAGGAAAGAATTTTTTGTACCACCTGAAAGTGAATTAACTCACTGTGTCTGAATGGCAGTGCTTCCTCATGCTGATTTTTTTTAGTTGTATTTTTTTAATAAAAATGAAGGACCGCATCTACTGAAGTCAACAAGAAGGTTAGCCATCACAATCAGTTGGGTCAAGATTTCCTCATTCTTGCCTTCATTTCCTCTTCAACCTTAAAAATTATCTAATCCACAAGTATTGCATTCTATGGAGCTATGAGAAAGGAAATAAATGAATGACTGAACGCTCATTTTCAACTTAGATCACATGTATCATACTGCTTCATGACAGCAACACTACTTGTGTTTGGAATTAAACTAAAACTTAGTATTGAGTACTAGTCTTAAGTGTACTTCAAAATGGCTGTCTAGTTCATACGGTATCTTTTTCACAGCCCCAAAATTTACAGTTACTCATACAGATTTACCTGTTAGTAGTGTTCTACCATCTCATCTTTATGGGTTTATATTTGCAAGACAGTAGTTCGTTAGGACTAAAAATTGCCTCCTTTATTTGTATTGTGATTCCAGTTCTTTGTAAGCAATTCCTAGGCTTCCCTTTGGAATCCTCTCTTTTGGCAGTACATAGCATAACTTTGCTCATCTAGTTGTACGTCGGTATAATTGCTTTAATTTTTAAAAAGACCCTATCTGTCCAGAACATATGGGAACACTGTGGAACAGAGATATTTGAACTGTTACAGGCAGAAAAAATAGGATTTTGTTTTACGGCCCAAAGCTTCTGCAAGCAGAATCACTGAAACATAATTCTTGGAACATGACATTCAGGGAGCTGAACATCTATAGACTCACCTTCATGCCTCCTGATTGCTTACAGTCTTGCAGACTTCTTATAGGAAAGTAACTGTTTGTAATCTGAATTATAGCCAACTATTAGTCATATTAATAATTTTATGAAGGGCAGACATTCCTTGAAACTGTTCTACTTTGCAACAATCTCAGGAATTATTTTTTTCTTTCCAAGAGCAATGACCAAATTAGCATTATTTGCTTCAAATAGTATAGAACAAAGAATACACTATTGATTTTTACAGCAAATTCTCAAGACACCCAGGAATTACCTACTTGCTGGGCAACGGATCTATCCACATTCCTAGCTAGACTGTATTTCTACTTCTCCTCTAGCTCTCCTTCAGATGGTAAGTCCAAGGTAGGGATGAAGGACGATATATTAAGGGATGTCTCCATATAGTATTGTTTTCTACCTTGGAGAGCCAATTAAAAATAAATTGCCTAGGGCTTTGAAGTGCCTTTAGAACTCCAAAGCTAATGTCTTATTCCATATTGTAATTCTGTTTTTTAATACTCTACAAAAATATTTTAGCTTACATGGAACAGGTGTTATTTCCTTAATTTATAGCTATTCAGAAATGTTTCTAACTGTAGTTTTACCCTGCTGAGCAGCTGAACTCCCACACAACCACTCTCTCACTCCCCCTCCTCAAAGGAAGAGGGGGAGAAAATACAATGGAAAAGGCTCAAGGGTTGAGATAAGGACAGGGAGATCACTCAACAATTATCATCATGGGCAAAACAGACTCAGCGTAGGGAGATTAATATAATTTATTGCCTATCACTAGCAGACTAGAGCAGTGAGAACTACAAGCAAACTACAAACCCCTTCCCCCACCCACCCTCTCCTACCTCCTCCCCCCGAGCAGCGCAGGGGAACGGGGAATGGGGGCTG
>VXAA01000909.1:177681-189723 GCA_013399115.1 Anseranas semipalmata
GGCTCTGGCCAGCGGCGGGTCCCTTTTGGAGCCGGCTGGAGCTGGCTCTGATCTGACATGGGGCAGCTGCTGGGCTCTGCTCACAGAGGTGTCACCCGTGCAGCCCCCCTGCTACCAAACCCTTGCCACATAAACCCAATACTTAACTGCCAATCATAAATCTTAATTCAACATACTTTAATTTGCCTCTCTTACTGGTATCATAGATAGCAGTGGTCTGGAGAAAAAAAAAAAAAAAAAGAAAAAGAAAATATGTATGACATGTTAGTCCTGTTTACCCTGTACTAAGCTGTGAGAAAAGTTTATTTCCCCTCTTTACATTGACTTTAATACATGAGTACCACCACTGTTTCAAACCTTATGTAAGGCCCAGATCTCACAAGCAGACAAACACACAACATTTATTTGAGTAAGCATAGAGACAACACCTTAAGTTGAGCATATCCTCATAAGTTAGTTAAACCAGGGTCTCGATTTCCAATATTCTGTTTAATGAAGTTACCTTTCTCCTTTTATTGCAAAAGATGCATCCAGTCTGATAAATAATGTTAGAACACTCTGCTAATCTGTTTTTTTCTTCCTTTTAATATAATAAAATAACAGTAATAACAGCAACAATTAGAATTTCCACTATGTACAAATCATATAGTACTTCTTATATGAGTTTGGCAAGTTACTTGGCTGAGCTCCTCCTCCCTTTCAAATACAAGCAAAAAAAACAATGTTGGTATTTCAGAATGATTTATACTATATTCATGTTTTTGTCCTCAAGATTTCGGAAGGCTGTAGAACTAGTAATGCCATAAATATGATCCATACATATGTATATATGCCATACGTATACATACATATGATCCAAGACCATATAAAATAGATGAGACACACATTCATTTCAGATATCTAGCAACTGATACCAGTGAAGGAATTTGTTCAGGGAATGAGCTAGGAGAAGATGCCTGAAGGAATCATCATCTCCTCTGCTAAAGGATATGCTGTTTCTCTATTGCTTCCCACTGTAGCAGCACCCAACAGGGATGTTTACAACATACAGACTGGTTCATGGGATTCTCCTGTGACCAACAGTGGACAAAAGTGATCAAAGGTAAATTCTGATTCAAGGCTTAAAAGAATGACCAAGATTGTGATGGAGGAGGAAAAAAAACGCCCCCCATATAAATTTCAACTTTTGGAATCAATTTGCTCTGACCTCTCTGCACCTGAACTTGCAGCAAATTTTCAAAAAATTGCTTTTGAAATTATATGTGTCCATGGCTGATACATATCTGAGACTTGAAGACCTGCGGCATGGTCAGAGGAATCAGATATTACAGCTACTTATCAACCAGAAAACCAGGACAAATCTACAAAGTCTACAAAATAGGTACAGGCAGATTTCCAGAGGTTAAAAAAAAAAAAAAAAACACAGAGATAGATATCCAGAAAACCTAGGCAAATAAGAGTTTGTCATATAGGGAGCTTTGATTTACTAGGGACAAACTGTGCTCTAAGAATGAATTCTAATTAAAGATGTACATCAAGAGCTCCCCACACAGGCAGAAGAATCTGTACTCTAGCATTTTTTTCCAAGACCACTTAAATGCTAAGAGAAAGAACTTGCATGGTTATTGATATCAGCATCATCTGGTAACCTCTGATAGAACAAAATAAATTCCTCAGTTTGACTCTCAGCAACTACTCCAAATAAACCATAATAGAAAGACTATTTCATGAATAGCTAGAGTAAAAAAGGATAAAATAAAAACCTAAGGTATTTAAGTAAAGTCAACTGCAGAAATCTGAGAAAACAGCAGCAGCTCATGTATACCTTTAGACGGATAGAAAGCTACAGTAAGAGTATTTACCTGATTACAGAATGTCCCTCTTTGCACTTCAGTTCTGTTTCATCAGTCATATCAGTAGCATGTTGTAGATTCAGCTATGACTTACAATTGGACACTAACAGAACCTGTGCCAGTGATTTCTGCTTGAATGTCTTCCAGCCATAACTATCAACATAACAGGAAATGACCAGCCCAAACCATTTAAACTACAGTGGCTGTTCTGGAATATCTTAGTCAGGTACTTAGTTTCATTTTTATTTCAATAACGGGAACTGAAAGGAATGAACAAGAACTTAAAAGCTTTTTCTTCCCATAGGCACCACACACACACACAAATCACCTACTTAGGTTCTGCAAACTTTACACAGTTTTTACAACAGGAGCCCATGGTAGCAATTCTTGTGTGTTTTAAGTTAACTTGATTACAACATGAAAACTTGAAAGATCTCATCTCTGCTTCTGTTGAAGTCTTATTGTAAACACTGTAGATTTCCAGTGTATACGGAAGTGCTACATACATAATGAATAGCGAACTGATAGGAGTGCAGAGAGAAAGAAGTCAGAGATTGACTGCTTTGGGTAGAAAAGAACAGCACAAAGCCCTGCACTTAAGTTTATGGCTTTAATATAGCAGACCCATGGCAATTTTAGATGGTCTTGTAAAATAACAATGGAGTTCAGTGAGGTATTAAGTGCCAGAAAAAGCAGTGCTCTAATAGCAAAAAGGAACAGCTTGTTCTCTGGGCTATCTCATGCAGGGTGTTCACGAAGGGAAACACTCTAGCAACATTCTGCTATGCTGATTAATGTTCTTAATGTCCCATTGCCTTCAAAAAGTTAACGGTCTAAAAGGCTTATTGTTCTTTTTATTTTGAAGGATGATTTCAGAGGATGTTGGGACAGGAGGAAAGTATGCATATCTGCTTGAGACAAACTGGGAACAGAAGCGTTCAAAGTTAAGACTAGAAGATGCCTAGTCCAGTAACTTTTTAGAGGTACACAAAGAGCTGGGAAGAAAAATGGTTATAAACCACCACAAACATTTTTTTGGCAGTAGGAATAATGTAGTCTCATGCTCCCAGTACACTAAAAACAGTGAATGTAACAGTTGCTCTTGAACTGGAATTCAGTGACGGGATAAGTCTTTCCTGCCTCTGTAGCAGAAAACCATCAAACAGAAAGAATGGGGAAACCTAAGCTACATCAAGTCCCACGTTTCATCTAAGATGCTGCAAAGCAGCAGGGGCTTCAGTGGAAGCTGTAACAACCCCTACTGCTGACACAAATAATCATTCTACAGATGGAATGTATTCCTACCTCTTGAATTTCACAATTTTCAAAACAAATAAATAAAGCCAGGAATTCCTAATTTTTCTCAACATATTCTATGAACTGTGGATTTACAAGAGAAAGAGATGTGTTCTGACATTTTAAGACCTTTGGACTGCCTTCACCTGCCACAGTACTGCAAGTGTGAAACCACTGATTCCTGGAATAATGTCATGTGCAAATGCTGTCCTGCAACTCAGCCAGATAGGTTGCACCTAGAAATAAGACTGTTTCAAATTTTGTCCCACCTAATAAACTTCATTTCCTCCTTACTAAACACCTAACTCTCTTATATGTGTTCATCTTGGCCTCAAAGATAGCTAAAGGCAAAGTATTTCCATATTAATTATATCAAATGAAAGAAATTCCTACTTATAAATGTGCTCCCATTTACTTTCATAGCCTTTCAGAAGCAGAACCTTAGTACTTTGACAGGTGGACAGGAGCTTGTACTCTGAAAATAGCTTTATATTAAAAACTATCAGACAAATTTGCCTAACAATATTAGCAACAGGAATCTGCAATAACATCTTGAAGCAGTACTTCCCTATAAAAATTCACTCTCTTTTGTGCTACAGTTTGCTGTACTGCTTTCCTGTTAACTTTCATCTCCTTAAGGTTGGAGTTAAGTCATGTCACTTACAAGTTAGTGAACCTTTAAACATTTAAAGCTTGTATGTTTCAACCATTTCCCCAAATTAAGATGCTTTAAAAACTTCCAGGCCCTTCCTTTCTTCAAAGTATTATTTGGATTTAATAATGTGCCCTTCTGAGAGCTACAGTTTTGCTTTGTAACGCTGTCCTTTCTTTTCAATGCAACTGACATTCTGTCTGCTGAACTCCTTGCACTACCCTCACATTTGCACAGAAACAAATGGAGATATTTCCTTGTTAATTGGCTTATTAAAAATTCATGGTGCACTTTGATGTTTAATATTTAAACACAATGTTCTGTGTTAGCTAGCATCATTTTTTCCTTCAAAAAACACAAAGTGTAATAAAGAATGTACTGCTTTTCATGTCAATGACAGAGATTTTGTTGTGGGTTAACATTCAGGATAGATAACATTATTTCAGCATTAGCAGATTTTTTAAAAGTTTAAGATCCCACTACCTTCCAAGTCCAAAGGCAACCAGTCTAGATACACTGCGGTGTATGTTATCTGATTTCCATTCTTTTCCATTTCTGCTCAGAACTGCTGATGTCATATAAAAAGCATTACTAATCAGCTACATAAACCATTAACAGCAGACTTGGGAGTATTTTATTCAGAGAATTTTCCATTTCATAGTTATTTCTGTTAAATACTTTCCACCTAAAGGTTTGATTCTATAAAGTACTAAGTTTACTGATGAAGCAACCAAATGCGCAGTTAAGATTTCTATCTTCCTACTTCAAAAGAAAAAGCAGTATGTTGCAATTGAGACTGAAGAAAGACCAGTGTTTAAAGAAGAACATGAAGAAACTAGGACACTTGAAGTAAATTACCTTCTCATCCCAGACATCTGTTATGGTTTTTGAGCAAAACAATTGCAATCCACTAGCTTTCATGGACCAGTCTTAAAACTAAATTCTCCCTTCTGTGCACAAATCCAAAAATGCAAGTACAAAAAATCCCATTGATTTATTGCTTAACTTCATAGGGATCAATGGGAGTCCTTTCACTGGGAAAGCTGTCTGCAAATTGTTTTCATTCTAGTACAAAACTGTCAGTGCTGAGCAATAAAGGCATCAGAACTTGCCAAGATCCATAAATATTTGCATTCCTTCATCTAATTCACCTGTAGCTCATCAAATCCAGTAGCTGGTCTAACAACCTTTCCATGCTACTTCAATTTTTCCCACTTTATTATCTGCGATAAAGGCACAGGAAAGAGCCTAACAATCCATACTCCAGAGGGTTAGTCAGAGGGGGAAAGTTGCCCGTGACAGATGACCCATCTACTAGCTCTTCACTTTACACAAAGATCCTGCTCTCTCTTGTCTCACCAGTGCTCCTTGCTCTGCACTCCCATTATCTTCCTTTGCACCAGAACTGCTTATTGGACTCTTCATTGAACCAATTCTAATCATAACTACCCCTCCTCATTAAAAACAAACAAACAAACAACCGGTTTTGTTTTGTTATGTTTTATTTGCTAAGGACTAATACCTTAGTATTTGCTGGGTTAGATTCTGCTCAGCACAGAGATCAACAACTTCAAAGCCAGCACAGGAAAGTGGGAAACATGTGGCTAGGAACAGAGCGGAAGCAGTAAACATTAGACTTGTTTACCACAGGTGACCAGAAAGCCCTTTTTCACCTCAAAATCTATGAGCCTTCTCCATGAATGCCAGTTTTCAGGTGGGAATAACCTTCATTCCCACTACTGTTAACACTAAGGTGGCAATTCTCTGATACTCTCTTTGCAAACCCATTCCAGTCAAAGGAAAAAACATAGGGCAGATATTCCAGCTAAGTAGCAGACAACAAAATTTCCATTCCCCAAAACCATCTTTACAATTCCTCAGTTACAGACGGCTGTGATGTTTACCTTTCAGTATTATTTTGTTCTTTCACGTGTAATTATAGTCTGGATGTGCCCGAATTCACTTCTGTCCACAGTCATCCTCAGAAATAAGAAGTGTTGTTTTGCAGAGTCAGATTCCTGAACGCTTCAAGTTTGTGCAAGCAAAAACTGGTTATTTAATATCAAAATAGCCAGGAAATGTTATGAGAATCAGTCAGTAAGTGACATGGAAAGGAGTTTTGTTGTGGGCAGGTGCTGTCAACATCAGCACTTTGCTGTAAGTACTATTGAAAATGCCTTTGTTATAATTGTTGGCTAATGATACCCAACTTAACTCAGTTTTTGATCTATATCCAACACTGCATTAAGAGAACTGAATTTATGAAAAATATTGCTGAGTGAATTTGAATAACAAGTATATAAACTCATATATTCAAAAATACACTATGAAATAATAAAAAATATTTACCATTTTAGCAACTATTTACTCAACCCTAAGGAGTATATTGCAAATTTCAGTTAAGACTTTATCCTTTTATCATGTCTCCATCATCTACATGTGAATGGGCTACATTTAAAGACAAAAGGACCATGGACACTAACCTGATAAATAAAACACTAGTCTTTTGAAGGAACTAGTGCCATCTCCTGAAGAAGGAATGCCCTCTACTGCTTGGTTACAGAGCTGCACCATAGCAAAAGAAAGTTGTTCAAAAGCAGTTGTGACATGGACTGAAACCTTTGAGAAACAGATGAATAAACAGATAAAATAACAACAACAACAACCATTTTTGTTTATTTTGTCTCAGAGCTATTAGGAGATGTGAAATGACATGTATGTTCTTTAAACACGAATGTTCTTTAAAAGCTGCACTTCTATCTGCCCTGCTACTTATATTTTCTCATATACCTACATAACATGGCACCAAACATCTCATTTCAAAGAAATATATAAAATCAAGATTAATATTTTCTCTGTAATACTTGGATGCTTAACACTTTGATTTTAGAAGGGTCAATGTTATTACTTTCAGAAATTGTTTTGGCATTTATTTTGCTTTAACTTTATGTATCTCCTGCCAATCCTCAAACTTAATACTTTCCTCCAACCTCCCCTTAGTCTCCCACAGCAATGTGTGTATATCATTGTCTGCAGTGGTTTACCTTTGAAAAACAGTCACCTAAGCTTCTTACGTCTCTGAAAGTTACATTTACAGCATGCAATTTTTCTGCATGCTGCCCTACAAAAGTGCAGTAAAGCATCATCAAAAATCAGCAGAGATTTACATATGTTGATTTCTTTTACATCAGCAGAGACGAAAGGGACTTGCATATGCTACTCTAGAAAGCTTAGCTCCTATCCTGCTCCATATCAGATTTGTTTCTAAGGAAACCCTGTATGTTGCTTAAAGAAAAATTTCTGAAATGGGTTTTAAACAGCCATCAATTTGTACCTCCAGCATCAGGTACTCAACTTTTTCCTGTCATTTTTTTCACGTACTTATCTGGCTGTCTAAATATGTTGACGGAGAGCCTACCAATATTCACGGCAGGCTAATTTATGTTTCTGAAGTGGTAGCTTTTTGGGGAAAAGAAATACAGCACAGAAACAATTACAATACTCTTTAAGAAAGCTGGAGAACAGATTTTTGACAGGTATTGTATATAATTGTCAGACACCCAGAGTACTGAAGCACTGTACTCACATGAAATAAAATTGAGTCATTCCTTCCATTAATCGATGGTTGCACACCACCTAAAAATTTGTATGAGTACAGAGATAAGCAGCATGTTGACTGTTAAACAGCATGCAAATGATAAGCTCCTTTTGTCTTTTCATCTTTCCTTTTTGTTCTGTTCTTGACAGTACTAAACATTGTCCTGTCCTGCAGTACGAGCTGCAGGGACTGTGGGAAAGCAAGAAGTTAACACCAGAAAAATTGATTGCCTGCCCAGCGAGTATTTCTGAGACTACAGCTTTGCCTCAGCTGGCTGCAGCTACAGGAAAGGAAACAAATTTCTAGTTGTAATATAATCTTTTTTTTTGCCACATATTAAGTTGAATTTTCCTCCCTTCCTACCGTTACACTTGCAATATCTAGAGAAACATATGGTCTGGAGAGAAGGTACTATTTTCTCATCTGCAGAAACATACAGAAAGTCAGGTTAAAAAACAGGGTATCAAATCAGGTACATCTACATTAGCTGAGAGAAAGCAACAGCATAGACAGTAAGAGAGAACATGGAAAGCAGAATTTTTGCATATCAGTTATGTCTCAACATTGTTGATACACTGACATCTTCAGATCTTTGCCAATGAAGACACAATTTCTAGGAAAAGAAACTGTGTATTTCTACAGTTCAAAAATTAAACACTTTTTTTTTTTTTTTAAAGAATGGCTGATAGATACCTAATCTGGTGCATAGAAGTTTGTTCCTTTTTCATCTGAAAACACGAAAGCTCACAGTGTTATGTCACACAGAGAAAGCCAAAAAAGGACAACCTATTTATAGCGATCTCAGGAATTCCCCAGCCTGCCTGGTTACAGAGCAACCTTCTTCTGAGAAGAAAGGAATTGCTAACTACACAAGCCCTACATAACACATTTGACCAAGGTTATTACAGTGCTTATATAAAAGTTGATAACCACACTGACACTTGATTTCAGACTAATTCCACGTTATTCATTTTCAACCAGCAATGGCATACGGTGCCACCGCCTGGGCCATTCATGGATGCTCATAAACATTTTCTGGAATTGCTCTGAAATTCTGGTCATGAACTGACCAACCAGTTTCATGGAGCCACTTCTGTGAGCCTGCATAGCAGAAACAACCATAGTGAGAATGACTACAGTGACAGTGGCCAAAGCTTTTTTGTCAGTCTTTGGCTTTTCCTATTAGCTTTCAGTACAAACATGCATATATAACGCAGCTGGATAGATGCTTCAGATAATTTTCATAGTGATAATAATGTATGTGCCATGGTTTGCAATTTTTCAAAACTAGAAATACTCTCAAGATTCTACAAAGTTAACAATTTGCTGCACTTTCACCTTTTGGTGAAGAAAAGCTGCATGTTCAATTTTCTACAGTAATAAACAACAATAAAAAATCATTAAAATGCTGCCTAAATAGAACACAGCATCTCCGAGATAGCATACAGCATCAAATACGTTTTGCTTTCTGTGAATATATACAAGATCTATGTGTGTTTGCCTACAAATATTAGGTATTACACATAAATATATGCATATATGTGCATGTACATATATCTATACATGTAAGTACGTATGACTTTTCTGAATGAAGAATCAAGAGTCTACCACTTGAACAACCTACCACTGAACTTTAAAACAAGACTGCAGTGACAACAGTAGTATCATGCATTGTTGTCTGGAGTGAATCCACAGGAAGAATGAGTGCTATCCAGTCTCCTGCTTCCTCTACTAGATGCATCAAGAATATCAGCTGTCCCAGAAAGCACCATCACTCAAAATAATCAAGAATTTTTAAAGAGGCAACATTCCTCTGTCTTCATAAAAAATAGTGGATCATTGAAAGCATTTTTTTTCTTGAATTGGTCAAGATACTCTTATTACAGAATATTTTTAGGTATTTTTAATTTTATTTAAAGTTTATTTTTAAGCACAGCCTCCAACACAATCAAATTGCTGCATTTCCACAAAAAAAAAAACATGTTAGCAGTAATGACAAGCTGGCCTCTTCTAAACCTGTTCTCAACCCAACATCAAACGCAGTAAGTGTGATTTAAGGTAAAGAAACAGAACCTCATACGGTGTTTTGATCCATTTACGCAGAAGATTCCTCCTACAAAAAGAGAGAAATTATTTTTCTAGAAACTATTCAGATATGTAAGGTTGTTGACTCAATTCTGTAGCTTCAGAATTACAATCAGTTAGCAGAATTACAATTCATCAAAAAATAGGGGAAGACAGGCAGTCAAACTAATCAGCAGCATACTGAACATTGCATATAAAAGATATTATGTGTTTATACATTTTACTATCCTAGCTTAGGTGATGGGACATAATAAACATCTCCAAATATTTGAAGGCCATAAATGCCAAAATTCAAAGAATTGCTTAGTATTATACGTGGAGCTTATTTAAGAATATTATGATTACCCTAAGCAAAGTGGGAAAAGCTTCTTGACCGTGAAATTTATACAAAACTGAAACAGCCTTCTAAACAGGGAGATCTGTTGCTCAACTCATTTAAATTAGAATGCAGAAAGCACACAGAAATGCCCTTTAGGGAACGATCTGCATTGGTTTGGCAATAAACCTATTATGCCTTTCCAGCTATAATTTGTATGATTTCCTGGTTTTGGACATAAACCACATGGGAACTCAAGTCAAGAGTTCATGTAACTATTGTTTTTGACTCAGCTAGTACCATATGGTGCAACATGGGCAAGCTACTGAGCTGGTGTAAAGCTAATGCTAAGCTATGGAGAGGCATGTATTCCTGGCAACATACTGGGTAAAAAATTCCCTTCATATAGAATCACCAGATATAAAACAAATTGAAAATAGAATACAATGGCAGGATTGAGGATTTTCGCAGGGCGGTGGCATCACTTCAAAACCTTCTTCATACATTCATCACTTCAAATCCTTCACCATGTTTCTAGCACTCAGAACCAGCCTTTGAACTGCTTGCAAACCACCCTATGGAGGCACACTAGAAAAAAACAAGTGAGACTTCCTACCCAGAGGTTGCATACACATTCTTTGTATTAAAATACTGACCGCACTGTGTTTTCAACAGAAAAGAAGCCTTCCAGGCCTCCCTGGTATCACAGGCCCAGCTACAACAGTGACACCTGTGGTCTAGTTCTTTCAGTACTTCCTCTGAAGTGAGGAGAGAACGTCAGCCTTCTCTAGCTCTGTCTTTCTCAGCTTCACTTTTCCCCTTGTTAATGAAAATCGGACACACAACTACAACCAGGTAATAACAGTTTCCTAAATGAGTGACTTAAGGCTTCTTCCTTTCTGATCCAGTCTTCCTCATCAATTATTTGCTAAAAAATCAAAGGTACGTTCACAAAACAAACTTGGATGCATAAACCTGATGAACTGTCATTGAATAACAGTACCCAGAGCAAAAAAGACCCTTTTAGGACTTTTCAGTCCTCTGCAACGACAACGCTACACGTGGTAGCCCTTAAAAAACAAGGCTACCATACACTATCGATGCACAAAAGTGTAATATTCTGTAGAGATCAGCAGAGATGCGGTTCTAAAAGAGGCGAATTTTTCCAAACACATGTGTTCGCTATGAAATTTCCACCATCTTATTTCATTTTTATGCACGGGTAAAGTTTTATTCCAGGATAAAATAATATGGTAGAAAAAAGGATTTGTTTTAAAAAACAATTAGTTAAATGATTTTTAAAACTGCCTTCACCACTAAATAATAAAAGCCCTATTATGAATACGTTAGCATTTGGTGCAAAACTCTGTGGAAAGAATTAAGCCCCCAAGCTTTTACAGTTTCATAAAGACTTTCTATATATAGGAAATTAAACTGAAATTTATGTCACTTTGATAATGGCATCACTTAAAAACATAACAGTTAATTAACTAATTAACAACTTAATTAACTCAGCACTTAATTTACTTACTTGAGTTCATTTAAATTCCCCAGATGAGATTTAATGAACTTCTAGAATAATTTCTGACTAACCATGTGATGTATGTTTCTCTTATCTGGGAGATATTTCATGAAACTAAATGATTTAAGACAGAGCGCAGGAGCAAGTTTTTACTCTACTCCTGCAGCAGCCCAAACTTTCCAACAGTTTACATGCAGCTTGCGCAGTCGTGGGAGAAAGGGAAAGCAAAGGCTAGCGGGCAAGTTTCCACTTTTTAGAGAAACAAACAAACAAAAAGAGTTTATAAGAGTTATCGGTCTTTCTTGCATTCACCTTCGGTTTAAATCCTTTTTCAACCAGCACTCCTAGCGGGACGCTCACTCACGAGTCATTAACGGGGACTGTATCAGGCTATTCCAGCCCAAAAGCACGACAGTGCACAACAGGGGCACGATCAAGTATCTCGTCAGGGCCAACGTGAAGCTGAACAAGCCACGTTTAGGGCAAACTTCAACTTCTCAAAATTTTTGACCGAAAGCAACATTGGTGCGTAAAAGCGTTTGAGCAGACGTAAGAAGAAGCCTGAAAGGATGCCCCGGAGAGCAGAAACTGCACCACGCGGTGGCACAGCGGCGCGCCGACTTTTCCAGGCCGCGCGGACGGGAGCTGCTGGCCCTCGCCGGGCCGCCAGCGGCAGCGCGTCCCCGCCCTTCACCCGCGCCAGGCCGAGGCCCAAGGCCC